>JAXBDA010002083.1:0-46378 GCA_036023075.1 Gaultheria prostrata | reverse complement strand
ATCTGTGCCCTGAGGTACGTCACCATGAATCTCAAATTCTTTTTCTTCAACATCATATGCATCTGACTTGTCTACATTTGCACTTATATTTTCCGATTTCTCATGTTCTTCCACTGGAAATGGAGACTCCATGCTGGAGTTTTCTTCAAGTTCCTGTTGGGTAGAATCAGATGTTTCAGTTGTTTGTTGGCTTCCCGTGTCTGAACTAGTGACAAGGGCCTTTACAGGCTCATCAGTGTCCTGGCCTCCATGGTTGGTCTCAAGTACCTTTTGACATATCGACATCTAATTAGACTTTATCGTTCAGATGAGAACTAAGTGCAGGAAAGGAAGTGAATTATGCATGTATCTGATGATGGCTAGGTCTCAAAATTGCATCTGGGCAAGGCAACTATAAGAGTTTGTGATTCATTTACCAAGGAATGATCTAATTTATTATATGCCTGACTTATTGAAACGTTTGGCTGGTTGTCCTTTTTCTTCGTGCTTTTGTTATTTACGATCATTTGCTTATGGGACAAAATAATGTGTTAACCTAACTGTCCTTTACTTAGTTCTTTTCCGACGACTTAATTGAAAGCTGATTCATAGTCTGGTTTACCTCTTGTGCAGACATCTTTGTGAGGATGGAGTTGTCTCTGGAGCTATCAGCATCCAATTCTTCTGTGAAGTCTTGAACTCTCTTTTCCTCTCCTTGAACTTGATTTTCTATGCCCTCGCCTTCACTGGTTGTCTCAAGGTCCTCTCTAATCTGTTTAGCCGATAAACATGATTAAAGAAAAGAATTAAAGTAAACTAAATCTAACACTGTGAATTGGATCTCCATTAATCTCCTCTGTTCTGGATGATTGACTTATGTGATTGGGAGATTTTACTTCTGCTTGGAAATAGTGATATTTCTTTCTATTTGATCGATGATATTGCTCATTCAGAGTGTGTTTTCTTGGGTAAGAGCATTACCTCTTGTAGAAAATGAACTTTAGGAGTTAAGTTGCATGGAGAATTTTGTGTTTTCCTTTTCCTTTTCAGGAGTACTTCTTCTCTGTTTATAAATTTTTATTTTGCTCTCGTTTACGAAATTCCTCCTATTTTGTAAATTTTCGCAGCAAAAGATATTTGTTGGATCGGTGATGAAAGATTGTAAGAGAAACATTTGTTTATTTCTGTGAGAGAGGTTAAAAGCAAGATTCCAAGTTACTTACCATGCTAACCTCAGCTTGGCGCATCTTTGCCTCTTCCATAGCATCTTCATTCGTGCTCCCCTTTTCAATTCCGGTTGTAGTTTCACTCTCCTGTTCCTCGGAAAGCAAGCCGGCGGAGGGCACCTGAAGTTGCTCTTCTGTTTTCTCAGCTTGACCAGCGATAATTTCCTCATCTCTAGCTTCATCATCATGTTCATTTGTGGGTTCCAATAACGCTTCAGGAACTTCTCTTGTCTGTTGTTCAATTTCCTGTGTATCAGTGTCGATCACATTCAGGCTTGTACCTGTCTCATGAATCTCTTTGACAGCCTGATCTTCAGTCTGAGACACTGAGTCAGGAATTTCGGTTACTTCAACTTCTACAGCATTTGCATCTGATTTCTCTGCATGCATATTTTCATTGTCTGCATTTTCATGTTCCTGTATTGAGAAGTGAGGCACAATGATAGAGGTTTCTACAAGCTCCTGTTCACCGGCATCAGCTGTTTTGGTTGTGTGTAGGCTTTCAGCTTCTGAACTAGTATCAACGACCTTTACAGGCTCGTCATTTAGCTGAACTTCTCCGAAGCTTGATAGGTCTGTTGCCACTGTTGGTGCAATATCAGTCTCATCATTAACACTCTCCATGTCTTCTATTTTTTCTCCCTTCATCTTTACTTCTGACCCTTCAGACACCAAGCTTGGGACCTCCACAGTCTTTTCAATATTCTTAGTTTCGTCCTCCAATACTTCAGCAATGGGAGATGCTTCTGATTTCTCATTGAGATCTTGTGCAGTCTTTGATTCCATCATTTCCATGATTTTATTGGAAGCTGTTGCTTCAAGACTGTGAATGGCTGTTTGATCCGGGTATGTCACCTATTTGACAGATAGTATTGGAAATCAATTAGCATAAATCAAGAGAACAAAGCTTCTTGTCGGAATTGTACGCAATAATTTGCTGTGCAGGGTGTTAAGCTGACCTCATTCATGGCTGAGGAAGTGTCTGTGGAAACCTGTTCGACAAAAGTGAAGAATATTGGAAATAGAACTTTAGAAACAAATATCCGGGGAAAAGATACCATAAGTTCGTGATTTATGCCAACTGACCTCTTCTGTGGAAAATGCATCCCGAGTTTCATTTTCTTTTTGGGTTGCTTCAGATTCCATGTTGATATCTTCTGCAATGTCTGATCTCATCATTTCGTCATTTTTGTTGGAAGCTGTAGCTTCAAGACTCGGAATGGATGTTAAATCCAGGTCTCTCACCTATTTGAAAAAACATTTCAATAATGATTATCATAAAAATGAAAGAAACATTGTTGGAATTATGATAAATAATTTGCTCTGTATGGATGCTAAGCTGACCTCGTCGACAGTTTCATCAGGTAATTTTATCGTATGAAGTTCCTTTGTGCAACTTTCTTCCTCTGTAATCTGCCCTTCGATTATTTCACTTTCAGAAGTGCTCTCAAGGACCGTGGGAACCTGTTTGACGAATATTAGTTCAAAATTGAAAATTTTACATACTTTCGTGATGTAGTGGAATTGTATAAAATGATTTGCTATGCATGAAGGTTAAGCTGACCTCATTAACAGTTCCATCTGCCGCTGGTGATATATGAAGTTCCTTAGTGCAACTTTCTTCCTCCGTATTCTGTTCTTTGATGGTTTCTCTTTCAGAAGCGCTCTCAGTCTCCGTGGAAACCTGTTTGACAATGTGAGTCAATTTAGAAATAGTACCTTCGAAACAGACAATATGGAAGGAAATATGCACAAGTTCATGATGTATCCTAACCAACCTTCTCAGTCAATATTGCATCTTGAGTTCCGTTGATTTCTTCCTGGGTCTCGAACTTGGGTTGCATTTCCTCATTCATCTCCTTTTTTCCTTCTTGAATACCTTGTCTGTTAATTTGTTTGTCAGGTGAAGCGATAGTTTGATTCTCATCATCTTGCCTCTCTTCCTCAGTGTCGGTCGGATTGGTTTCAGGGAATCTTCTGTTGTCTTCATCTTTGGCCATGGACTCAGTGGCAGTTTCATCATGTTCAACTACGTTTATATTCTGATCATACAAAGGAGATAATATTGTTTAGTACGAAGTAAAATGCAGACGACGTGAAAAAGAATATTAGGATAGAGAGACTCTGGTGGAGTTTAGATGCTCGTGAATTGTAAAGATTGCTTATACATACTTCACAAGATAGCTTTGGAACACATAAGTTGCCAGACACTGGACATATTCATTGGAAGCGTCTAGTATTTTACTTCTTCAAATCCAAATGCAGACTAATATCATTTTGAATGATTTGTACAGTTCGTTAAATGAAATCTTACCACCCATCAGTTTGAGTCATAAAATATTGAAATTCATATTCTTTTTCCAAAGCTTACGAGGTTGTGGAAAAATAAATCATTGGGAAAGTGGGTTGTTCTTACCTCTCCTTTAAGAGTGCTAAAACTTTTGGCCTCAGAAGTCCCACTGCTATGAGTCTCTGCCTCGAATTCAACCGGTGCTTTATCTATTTCTTCACTTTCCATTGAGCTGCCTTCTAAGTTCTTGGCAGAGTCCCCTTGTTCCAGGATAGCCTTTTCGGTGTCCATACATCCACCACACGTTTCAATACCCTCAGAGGTTCCGCTGATTGCCGTTTCATATTCAGAGTTGTCCTTTTCTGATGACTTCAGTTCTTCTACAGTCTCTGATTTTACACTCCTCAAAGGTTCCACATCTGATTCAGATGTTCTTTCTTCTATGTTCTGCTCAGGTGGTGTATAAAACTCTCGATCCTCAACTGCAGCATTATCACTTTCTCTCTCTTTTTCCTTCTCGATTGACCCCATATTGGTGTCTTTCATTGGATGTGATGATTCATCCTCTATTTCCGTAATCTCATCTTCTGTTGTCTCTTCAGGTAAGGGAGTTTCTGCTTTTTCATGTGTCTCGTCTTTCTCTGGAGCCTCACCTGTTGTTTCACCAACTTCAGGTGACACGAGGTTGTGTTCTTCCGATTTCTGCATGGAAGATACCTGAAGCATTTGCTCTGATACGTCATCCAAGGATGTCTCGACTGTGGCAACTTCTCTTGCTGTTGGGAACTCCACGTCATTATTCTCACCCAAGATGGAGGTTTCTACAGTTCTAGCAACAGCATTTGATCCCTCACTTATTTCAGTTGGTACTAGACCCTTCTCTTCAACAACCAGGTCAGAACTGTCTACGGTCTTTACGGTTTCTCCTTCAACTTGATTTAAGCTTGTTTCCTCTGCAGCCACTGGAACATTTGAGTCTTCTTTCTCTAAAACCTCCTCTTCAGCCTCTTTTTCACATATGTCAGGCACTGAGGAGTAGTTTTCCGTAATATCTAAATTCCTTCCTTCTTGAGTTGTTTGTTCTGATGGTGATTCCGTGATACTCTCCTCATGTTTTAAGGTCCTGTCTTCTCTTTCCTCTGTGGAACACGCGGCATCAAAAGTCTGCTCTACGCATTCTGCGGTTGAGTTTGAGACCTGTTGACAAGGGAACTTTTAAGTCGAAGCTAAGCGAGGAGAGTTAGTTGGAGAACGTTTAGACCGGAATTCGGCAAATTTTTTTTACATGAACATACCTCTATTTCTGATTTCGTTTCATCCCCTCTGTCTTCTTTCAATCTCTCCTCAACTTTTTCCTCCCCAGTTAATAAAGAAGGGAGGTCGGGAATGGAACATTCCTCTGCGCTCGAAATTGCTGGAGCAGTCCCATGCACATTACTTGCCTATAAAAGGGTTCCAACTATCATTCTATCAATGTTGAAAACTGAATAAAAGATAAAAGGCAAAAAAATAGAAATCATTGAGTTCCTAATGCTTTTCACAATCAACTTTACCCCTTCTTCCTCGGAGCTATCTCGAACTTTACCCCCCTCTCTCTCTAACAAATTAAACTTTTAGATGAGTTGGTGGTTAAAAATCTAATAAGAACATCAGATTAAGTAGCCCATACATTAAAACAGACCTCTTCATTCATGATTTGGTCATCGATGATCTTTATCTCATTAGATGTGCTGCAACTCTTCTCTCCACTATCCAATGCCGGCGAGGCTTCCTTAGATCTGATTGACATGACTTCATCCTCTTGATCATGATGATATTCTCCTTCTCCTGTGCATGAGAGAGTGTTGTTCTCGACAAGAGATTCTTCCTTGATTGTACTGTTCTCCTCGTCATCACCTGCATCAGAAGTTAGAAACATATTAATCTCTCTCTCTCTCTCTCTCTCTCTCTCTCTCTCTCTCTCTCTCTCTCTCTCTCTCTCTCTCTCTCTCATATTGTACTATTAATTTGTAAGATGATCACAAAATTACACGGGTTTGCACGCCCAAACTAAGCAGTTTGCAGCTCCAAAGTTGGAATCCTCGATCTGTGCATGGTTAGACCCCTTCATGTGGAGCACACATGTATCGAGTCACTACTTTGAGTTATTTTTTGGACCATTTTAGGAATGTAAGAATATGAAACATCCTTTCCGGTATTGATTGCTGAAGAAATCAAAAATCGGTGGTGACAAAGGTCACTGTCTGCGCAGTTGTAGTTACAATTGGTGTCAATTAATAGATGTTTTGGGTTAGGTTTGGTCTGTGTTGCTATTCCTTAGATAGGTTTTGCCTTTATTACCCAAGGAAAAGTGGCGCAGAAAAGAGACTTGGACAGCTTAAAAGCAACAGTAATAAAATCATAATGGTTTTGATTTATACTCTATGAAGAACCAAGATTTATCAGTGTTAAATTATTCAAGGATGGTTAGCATCCTGGGTTTTCCATCTTAGACCAAGCGTCATCTACTCCGAAATCCCTCTATGGATACTCATTACCGAATACCGACTATCATGACACCTTTTTCTGGTGGTTTGAGTTCACTTTTCAGAAAATTCATTAATTTTTCAGCAGCTAACTGCTTTATAATATTATCCAATAGCCTGTCTCACTAGATAACGTAATAATCATATTTGATTGATTGGTGCTTAAGTTTGTCCGAATTTCTGCTGTGCGAAGCATCCTGTGGGAAAGAAGTGCATGAAGTTTCGAAGCTACTCACTTTTTGTTGGTACTTGAAACTCGGCAACAGCAGCTTTTTCTTTCTCTTCGGTCACTTCTTTGTTCTCCTCAGATTTGAGCTCCTTTAATTCATCTTCAGGGATTAGTTCACTTTCCTTTTCAAGTGTAATGTCCGCAGCACTTCTTGTTGAAGTTGCTTCCATGTTCAGTGCTCCTTCGTTGGATGCCTGCTCTAAAATGTTAATCTCTGGACTTTTGGTTGCTTCATAAGTGTCATTACTGTTCTTTTCCTCTTCCCTGGGAACTTCAGAAGCTTCAGAAACTGGATTCCCTGATTCCAACACAGAAACATCATTCTTCTTTTCACCTTCCTCTAGGAAAGTTTCCTCCACGGATGGAGGGGTACCGTACAAGTCAACTGTATTCTGCATATCCGGAATATAATATTAGCTAAACGATGAAGCCCTTATAAGAAGATGATAAGTCATTTCACTGATGTAGAATAGATAGTGAAAACAATGGAGAGTAGAACATTGCCATGATCCTAACCTCTGCTTCTGGAGTTTCTTTATTGTTGATATCATCAGCAGTCATGGTTTCGTCCGTCCTTGGTTGCCCATAGATTTCTTCTTGACTTCCAACTGGTATTTCCTTCACGCTTCTTGTTGTCTCTATGTTTACTTCCCCTTCAGCGGATGTTTGCTCTGAAATACTGCACTCTGAGTCTGGACTTTTACTTGCTTCATTTGAGTCATTAGCATGCTTTTCCTCGTCCTTGGGAAATTCAGATGCTGATGCCTTGTGAACTTGATCCACTGATTCTAACATAGAAACTTGCTTTTCGCCTCCCTCTAGGACTGTTTCTTCCATGGGTGGATGGGTGACACAAACTTCTTCACTGCCATTGTCTGGGATCTTAATTTCTGCACTTCTAATGTTCTTATCCAAGTCGAGTGCTGACAGACTCTGCATCAGGACAACACTATCAGCTAAATCTTAAAATCGTTACAAGAAGATAATCAAAACTTCATAGATGTAAGAAAACTTATAAAAAAACAACGAAAGTTCAAAATTGCTATATTTGTTACCTCCGCTTCTGGAATTTCTCTATTGTTGATTTCGTTCTCTCTTTCCCCAAGGATTTCTTCTGGGTTTCCTACAGGATTTTCCTCCTCAATCTTGGTAATCGTTTCAGTGCAATCATTGAGGGAAGTAGTTTCAAACTCCTCTGAAGCTACAACTGTTGGGCTTCCCACATTCTCCTTTGCTGGTTCAGCATTCTCCTTCAAGCTATGCTCGGAGTGTTCCTCATGTTTTGATGTTTCAGTTGATTCCTGCTCTTCAACCACAACAGAGTGTTCACCTGGTACGCCGATAACTTCAGGTTCGCATTCCATTGTCAAACCTTCTGGTGGTGTGACGTACTCACTTTCTCTCGTCATGCTTTCCTCTGGCTGCATATCAGAGATTTGAGATTTTATTTCTGTGTTTTCGACATCCTCACCTTCTGTACTTAGGCTTCTATCAGCTGTAGCAGTATTGTCAAGGGTTTTATTTTCGTTTTCTGCTTCTTTTTGCTTCTCCTTATCTATATCTTTCATCCCAGTTTCAGATTCTTCTTTGGATATCTCAAGGTCTTCAACTTTCTTAACAAAGGAAGATTCCAAGTTCTGATTTTGAACTTCATCTTCAATTGAAGCATCATCTTTTATCCTCTCACTTAATGTACCTGTTTCTTGGCTTTCATCCTCGCATGCCATGCTGGAGTTCTCTTCAGGATTCTTACAAACATCAGGTCCTGCATTTGTGGAGCTTGTTTCCTCTATCGGTTCAGCGGCCAACAAGCTCCCAAGTCTGTCCGTGGCACCTACATTGCTCTCTGTTGGCTCGTCTGTTTCAGTTGATATACAAAAGTCTTTGACGCCGTGACACGGCATTTCCTTTACTTTGTTCTCCTCTTCCTCTATGTCTGTACTTGGTTGTATCGCTTCAGGATCCATCTCCAAGGCGTTTGATTTCTTGTCTTCTCCTTCGAAACTTGTTTCCTTCAAGTCTTGTTCAACCGATGTTGTCTCGGTGCTTGTGATAGTCTCCATATTTTCCTCATTCAGGACCTCGTTTGGTATTTCAACATCCCTGCTTGAGCCCTCTGTCAGCTCAGGCGATTGAATTCTAACTCCTCCATCTTGACCATAACTTGCTTCCGTTATGCCGTTGTCAACTTTTATCATTTTCACTTTTTCCTGTTCCTCCTGGAAGCCACTCAATTTTCCATCGTCAACTGTGGTTGATTTTAAAAAACTTTCAGTCTCAGTGGTTCCCAGATTTCCTTTATCAACGACTTTCACATTTCCAACTTCAACGTTGGGTGCTACTTGCATGCATTCTGTTTCCAAGATTTCAAGGGTTTCATGAGGTTGGCTAAGCCAAGATTCAGTGTCGCTCTTTTCTTGCGAGGGAACTTTGTTGACAGTTACATTTGGAAGTTCACTTGCCAACTCTTTGTCTTCCACGTCTATTTTCTGCAATCAATGAGAAAAAGGGGGTGAATGTCTTTGCTTGAGCCCTTATATAAAGAGGCTTCTCCCCAGATGACACTTAGCAAAAAGTAAGGAGGCAGAACTACGCATTAGTATTTCTGATAAGCTGGTGGAAGCTAGAATCTTAAGTGAAGAGTGATACCGGAGGAGAGACCACATGCCCCTCCGGGTATTAGTCCTAGTATTAACTTACAATTTCGTGTCCCAAACATATTGTTTCTCATCCTCAACTATTAATGGAGAATACCCACAAACAAGAAAATAACAAATTCGACGAGTTTTTTTTGCACAAAATTTCTTTTACTCAAATTAGCTGGAGACATGCATCAGTTACTGTTTGTTTTATATTCTTCTTTCAATGGTATGAAAGGAGGTAACCATGCACTCTAGGTAGATTCTTCAAATAAGTCAATGAGGGTTCAAACCTAGAACACAACAACAGTAGAGTGTTCTAACTAAAACACTTGATAACTATATAACAATAGGACATAATAAATCAACAATTCCACTTCCAATTCTAGCAGTGTTAACTGACTGTTTATAACGACAGAAAGTAACATCCGACATAAATGCTTCAAAAGAATGGCAAATGTTGTGTATAGGTGAATGATTGGATTCTCATCATCGCCCATGTGTCACGTTACAAATGAATTAACCCACATTTATTCCACATATTTTATGAGGTTTTAAGTGCTGGTTGTTCTTACCTAATCTTATTTCAGAAAGAATGAAGCTAGTTGATTGTTCTTACCTTTTCTGTTTGAGCGCTGATAGTTGGGGTTTCAGAAGCCTCACTTCCACAACTATGTGCTTCTGACTCAAATTCAACTGTTCCTTTCTCCATTTCAACACTTTCCTTTGAGCTGCCTTCAAAGTGCATAGCAGAATCCGCCTGTTCCTGGATGGTCTTCTCGGTTTCTATGCGGCCACCTCCCACTTCAATTCCCTGAGAGGCTTCATTGACTGCCTGTTCATATACAGATTTTTCTGTCTCAACTTCTTTGTATGATGACCTTTCACCAGCATTTACCCCCTTCAAAAGCTCCTCATCAGATTCAGTTCTGCTTTCTCCACTGTTCAGCTCAAGAGGTGCATGCAACGAATCATCAATCGTACTCTCCTTTCCAATATCTATTGGCACCATGTTGGCGTCCTTCTCTTCAATTAATGATTCATCCTCTTTTTCTGCTATATGCTCTTCAGTTGTCTCTGCAACTAAGGGAGTTTCTTCTTTATCAGACAATGTTTTCTCTTTGTCTGGAGCCTCACCTGTTGTCTCACTTACTTCAGTGACAAGGTTGGGTGCTTCCAATGGCATTGTCGAAGATTCCAAAAGTTCTTGTTGTGGCATGTAGTCCGAGGATGTCTCAAAAGTGGCAATTTCTCCTTGATCTTCGGGTTTTGATAATTCGTCACAAGTTTCACTTTTACCATCAGGCTGTGTCTTTTCGGTTGGTTCATCAGCTCCATCCATTCTTTCTGTTGGGATCTCCATATTCTTATCACCCACGATGGAGATTTCTGAAGATTCAGCTATGATATCTATGTCATTTGGCCTCATCTCACTTGTTTCAGTTGTTACTTGGTCCTTCGATTCAGACATTTGGTTAGAATTGTCCACCCGGATTGGGTTTTCTGCTTCAGCTTCAGTTAACCTTGCTTCCTCAACTTCCATTGTATCCTTTGACTCTTCTTTCTCTAGAAGCTCCCTGTTTACCTCTTTCTCAATTATCTCAGGCACCGAGGAGCTTTGGACGAGATTTGAGTTGCTTTCTTGAGCTGTTTCTTCTTCTGATGATCCTATTATACTCTGGGCATTCAAGCCTTCATTTGCCTCTTCCTCATCCTTAAGGTCCTTGCCGGTGCTTTCCTTTGTGGAATGTGTGGCTTCGAAATCCCGCTCTATGCATTCGATGTTCGAGTTCGATACCTGTTAAACAGGAAACTATAAGTTGACAACTGAGACAGGAGAGTTTTTAGGTGAAAGTTTTTCTTTTTCTTTTTTATCAGATTTTAGGGGAAAGTTTGGACCCACAATCTTTTTTTCCCTATGTGCATACCTCTTTATCTGATATCATTGCCTCTCTTCTGTTCTCTGTCAAGCTTTCCTCAACTTCCTCTTCCTGGACATGAGAGGAAGGAAGGTCTGTTATGGCACTTTCCTCCAGTGCCGCACTTTCTCCACAAGTGTCATACTGCTCACTTGCCTGTATGATCAGTTGGAGCTATGAGTATAGAAAACTGATCTAAGAAGTGAATAAGAACAGAAGGGGATAAATTCAATAAGTTCGTTTTCATAGATTCTCAACTTCAACTTCACCTTATCTTCCAGGGAGCACTCTTGGATTGTTGCTTTCTATTTCTTATAACCTCGAGATTATTTTTTTGAAAACCAAGTAGTCCATATACACCAATGAAACCCGTTTATGATAAACGGTTTATCTATATGAGAGAAGCTAAATTAACCTTCAGAAATGGTTAAGGTGCTAACCTCAGCCATGTGCTTCTTTGCCTCTGCTTCATTTCCTTCAGAACACTTTATTGTGCTTTCACCCATGGGTTCTGCTGAGAAATCTATAACAGTGTTTTCGTCATTTTTCATCTCTTTTTCTCTGTCTTCAGCCCTGTCAACTATCTTAGTATCTTCACATACCTACATGGACAGTCAGAGTTCAACTTAATGAGCAATCGTGACAAGACATTGGAAGAAAATCTTAGAAAGGGAACCAGATTAAAGCTATTCATGCAGTTAAAGGAGACCTCTTGATTTATGATCTGCTCATTGAGGGTATTTATCTCATCCGATGTTATGTGACTCTGATCTCCACTGTCCGTTTCTCTGATTTCTTCCAGAAAACTTTTTGACCCGACCTCCTCCTCTTGATCCTGGCGATATTCTTCTTCTCCTGAGCATAAGGGAGTTTCGTTCTTGACGGGAATGTCTTCTTCTATTGTACTTCTCTCATTGTCATCACCTGCATCAGATTTTGCATGTGAATGAAGTTCTCGACCCGTGTGTCAGTGGGGGTGCACTTAAGCAGTTCTTTTTACGAGTGTTAAAACTCAATAGTAGGTCAAGTTATTTCTTTCGTTTCCCTGTAATTTCCTCTAGTGTTGTAACTCTCGGTACCTTCACCGATCCATTTAAAAAACAGCCTAATATCCCATGATAATTGTGGTGAGAATTCTTGGAGTGTTTTGGCAAGTATGTCATTCTTGCTATAAAGCTGCTCATACAGAAAACATTCTACAAATTAAAGGCTACTCTTTAGCATCTTTAGGAGTTTTGATTTAAAGCAACAAGAATTTCGTATCATATGGGTAACAGTTTGATAAACCAAGACCTGTAATGTACTTATTGAAAGATGGTAACTCCAGATTTTCCCATTTAACCCAAGCATCATTGTTTTAAATTCTTCTATGGATTCTTGCTATACGTTCGAGATGTGATGCATCCTGTGGAGGAGAAATGCGACAAAGTATTGAAAGTTGAAACTACTCACTTTTTCTTTGTTCTAAAACCTCGGTATCAGAAACTTTTTCTCTCTGTTCTTCGCTCTCTTCTTCCATGTTGTCCTCTGCATTGATCTCCTTTAGTGCCTCTTCGTATTTCAGTTCACAACCCTTTTCAGTGTTGATGTCCATCTCACTTGTTGAGGTCACTTCTGTGGCTGTATGCTCTAAAATTGTGCTCTCTGGACTTTTGGTTGCTTCGGGTGTCTCATTAACGTGCTTCTCCTCTTCGTTTGGAATTTGGATTGCTTCGTGAGAATCCCCCGATTCAGACATGGAAACTTCATCCTCCTTATCACCTCCCACTTGGACTTCTTCCTCTATGGGTGGATGGGTGATCCATGACTCACTACCGCTATTGTTTGGGATCTCAAGTTCGGCACTTCCAGTCTTCTCATCCAAGTCAACAGTTGCGATATTCTGCATCAGCAAAACAATATCAGCTAAATATTATAATCATTATACAGGACAAACACATTCATTTCAATCATAAGCAAAATTAATAAAGAACAATTAACAGCTTGAAATTGCAATAATTCTGACATTTACTTCCTGAATCTCGTTCTTGTCAATATCATAGCTGATGACTGTCTCGTCCTTTCGTTCTTCCCCTATGATTTCTTCAGGGCTTCCAACAGGTCTTTGCTCCTCAATGTCGGTAATCGTTTCAGCATCCTTAGTTGCACCTTCTGTTTCAATATCCTTGGGGTCAGCAGGGGCTTCTCTTTCGGTTCTCTGCATGTGGCTATGCCCTGATTGTTCCTCTTGTGGTGATGTTTCAGTTTTTTCCTGCTCTTCAGCCACAACGTTGTCTTCCGGACATTCCAGTGGTTGCCCAGACGAGACATCAGCTTTCGTGTCTTGGATTTCATCAAGCATACTTGTTTTGCTTTGATCGCTAGCAGTTGTAGCAATATTCTCAAGGATTTCGTTTTTGTGTTCTGCTTCATGTTGGCTCTCCTTGACAATAGCCTTCATCCCTGATTCAGATTCTTTACCGAGTGTCTCAAGGTTGTCCACCTCATGAAAGAATACATCTTCATTTGAGGTCGAATCGTTCATCTTCTCAGCTAATTCAACTGCTTCTTGGCTTGCCTCCTTGGATGATATACTTGTATTCTCTTCAACACACTCCTCTACAGCTGGCCCTGCCTTTTCAGAGGTCGTCTCCTCCACTGGTGCATCAAGCAATGAGCTGCCATGCTTGTTTTTCAGGTCCTCTATATCTATAGTTGGCCGTATTGTTTCAGGGTCCATCTCGATACCCACAGAATCGACAGAAGCCTTTGATTCCTCGCCTTCTAAAGTCATCCGGTTATGTTCAGTGAACCTCTCCGATTTTTCATCGGCAACTGAGAGTGACTTTGAAAAAACATCACCCTCGACGGATTCACCATTGCCTTTGTTGATGACATTCATATTTGCAACCTCGTCATCGTCGCCAACTTCCTCAGATTCTGTTTTCCCCAAGAATTCAATGATTTCAGGAGGTTGGCTAAGCCAAGATTCAATTTTCTTCTTTTCTTCTTGGGGACCTTCACTGACAGTGATATTTGAAAGCTCACTTGTCATGTCTTTACCTTCCACTTCTCTTTTCTGCAGTAACCACCAAGTGAATAGTAAGGAAGCAAAACAGTGATAATAAGTGTTTCAAACAAGCTTAATGGTACGTATCCACAGTACAACACCATCAAATATTAATCTTTCTGTTTACGTTATTCAGTATATTGTATCAGTGAAATTCTATGCTTAAACTCGTTCATATTTACTCGTATTTAGCTCGCTGACTTACAAATACCTTGAACGCGTGTGCTTGACAAAATCGATAAGGATATCTGTTTATTCTTGATCAAGGACAGGTGCCAAACGAATCTGGATTAAGACTAAGGCAGTTGAAGTTGGAAATTCAAAAGAGAAAGTTTAGACAAAGTAACTACCTTGTGCTGGAGTAACTGCCATATTCAAAATCAAGAGGGAAACGCCCCAAGTTCAAATTCGAAGAAGAAGCCTATAAATACTAGTCAACTACGACGTTCAAAAGTCTGATCAATCATCCAAAGGGATTTATTTTTATTGTCTTCAATTTCTCTGTAATTTACAGTCTTTTATAGGAGTAGGAATAATTTAGTCTCTATTGATTATAACCTCTGGTTGTGTCGATTGTACCCTTTGAAATTTAATAAAATTAACTTTGTTGTTCTTTGATCTTTGGTTTGATTCTAGAGAAGTGCTGTAATACGCAAAGAACCAAACTCCGCTTTCATACACCACTTTTCCAGCATCTATTTCGCAAACTCAGTTGATCTCGACAGAGTGACAATATTTGGTAAACAATATCATTTCAAAGTGGGATCAGAAAAGCAGCACTAATGGTTCGTTATGCAGCATACCTACAAAGTTCAACCATCTATGTTACGGGTGCTCTTCCAAATATACGAAGTATCCATACTGGACACTCGACACTCTAGTGTGTGTGTGATGTATTTCCGATGTTTTTAGTCGGAGGCTCACTTTGAAAGCAATTCAATAGTTACGTATGCTGCATAACTATACGTAAACCTCCCATATGATGAGCAAGAAAATGTATGGCCCGGCCCTTTAGAATCGTGTAATAAGAATTAGAGTGGTTTTTTTCTTTCTTTCTTTCTTTCTTTTTTATGATAAGTTGGGTGTTCGGGCCAACTTATGCGCACCTCGACTAATCAAGGAGAGCCCAATTGAAGTCGGAGCAAAGGTCAGTATGGAACGAAGCCAAAGTAGTTGATAGCACCTGAGCGGGTGAAATCTTAGGAGGGAGCAAGAATTACAGGTGTTTGACACTTGGACCCATGATACCCCTACAAAGTCCATGTAATATAGTTCGAGATCATACAACCTAGATGGATTTTCACAAGTATCGGAATTACTGAATACTTCTGCATAGCAAAGGTGAAAGGTGATCTACGAAGAATATTTACTAAGAATTATCGCGTTAAAATCATCATACGAAGAATTTTTGTTCATATCATGGTGGAGTTCGACTTATTAACATCTAGAAACTGCAAATTCTATGTGGCAGGTTGTCTATACTCCACAGGTACAACATGATCTTGCAAACCCATCACTCCGTTCTTCTACATGAAAATTGTGATTTTTTTTCTATCTAAAAACCAATTCTTAATTTTTAACACATTCTAAGCACAAACAAGATGATCCTGATCATAACATGCCGGGAATTTCGAGTTTCCGAAACTACTCAAATCATCCTTACTATGCAAGATTGTTTTGTTTTTCCATCCTGACTCTGTGAAATTCAGTATTTTATGAAACAGGTAGGAGTAAAAGTAGCTCACCATTACAGATGTTGGATCTGGAACATCATCAGCCTCTGTTGCCATATCTCAGGTTTGATCATAAGGCTTGAAAATGGTTATTTTTCCTGCTTCTGATCACCCAAAGGTGAGCTGCTTACATGACACTTTTGAAAATTTTCTGGTGGTTAATGAGTTGATGAGTGAGTTCATAAACTTTGAAGATGTATTTTAGGAATTTTTTGGTAACATGTTGACTTGGAAAGCAGGTTGTTAAAGTAGCAACTGACAAAAGTGCCACTTGTGTGCTATTACTTTGGTGAGTTGGCAAGATCTATATTGGTTGGCCCTGCCCAGTGACATGCACATGCCCACAGATTCAGCTTTCAGTGACACATTAGTAGACAAGCCAATAATTCATATGGTTTCACTAGCAAGGGAAAAAAAAACCCCACAAGGCTTTACATATGTGTGTGTTTACGAGAAATTTTTAATCCGGATTCTGATATTCTAGTTTTTCGGAATTAGTTTGGATTGTCCATCAAAATTCTACTTAATAGATTAACGGATTCTGCAGATTTTGAATAGCTAAAAAATGTATGAAACTCTCAAAATCTCAAAACTGGGTTTCACTAGCTTTTGGTACTTTTTGGATGTGATCTAAGAATTTATGTTTTATGAAAGCTGTTTATTTTCAGCTTTTTGCAGTAAATAGTACGAGCTTAATCATAATTTCACAATATGGTAAACGTGTTTAATAATTTCTTCTAAAATCTAATATCTGAAACTACAGCAAAATCTGAAGCTACAATCGGAAATCTAAATCCATTGTTATCGCAGCTTTGTCGTGGATTAATAGTTCTTTTCCTTGACAAAAATTGGGAATGATTTTTTGTTATGATTTTGACGTAGCTTAGGGTGGTAGTATAATTATGAGTTTTATAGCTTAAGGTGTAATCTTTCTTGCGTGGGAAGTTATCACTTGGAAAAACCAAACTCTTGAGAGGTACCTTAATGTGACTTCGGCAATTGACTGCTAGGGCTTCATTAAATTGTAGAAAAACCTTCTAAAGACTGCAGAATTCCAACTTAATTTTGTCGCAATTGTAGAATTACCATAAGGCCCCGGAACACTTGATTTTGGAAATGGAAAGGTTGAACTATAAGAGGGTGATTGGATACCACAAAATAAATACTTTTCCCATTTTCATTTTTGCATTTTATTTTTCCACTTGTGGGTGTTTTGAATGTCCTCATCCATAATGCATTCCATAAAATTGCATTTTTCTTTTTTTGATGTTAGAGAACAAAAGCCAAAAGTAGAGGGAGGAGCTTTTTGACTTCACATTTTTATCTTTTCCCATTTTGGTCTACATGAAATACCTACAAAATGTATTCTGCACATCTTTCTCAAACACTACCAGAAATTGCAAAATACATTATGCATATCTCTCAAACACATATATTTTCAATAATATATTCTAATCATAAACCAAAAAGTCAGTAATGCAAACTACGAAATGCAAAAAACCAAAAAGAAAGCTTCAAAGTCGGGAAAGCGCTGGCAACAAATAGATCGTCATGGCATGAACTCTGGATTTCTTCTCATAGGATGCAAAGGCACAATCAAGAGGAGGCTTTTTTTTTGTCTTTCCAATTGTTTTCAAGGCGAAATCATTACAATTTTTTATTTTTGTTTTTCCAATTTAACTCATAATTATTACAACTTTGCCTTGCAATGGTTTTTGTCAAATCAAAAAAAGGAAGGGCAAAATTGAAAAGTTATCAAATAAAGTGCATTGATTTATTTAAAGGAACTACTATATTTTAGGATTGCTTGAAATAATTAGTGAACCAACCTTTAGAGACGGAGGAAGTAATGTCTTCAGTATCACTTTTCTATTTTTGACTGTTTGCCTTTATTCTTGTACATGGACCTTTCTGTCATCTCTGGTGCCAATTGATTTACTGGTAGACATCAACTGAAGGTCAGTTTTAATGGTCCCAAAATCATTTGATTTATGAGAAGAAAAAACCCTAGATTAGCAGTAAGATTATTTGTTACTTTTGCAATGAGTCCAAATTAATTTTCTGTTCTTCTACGATAATGATGATGATGACACTGATATTTGCAGACTTTTTTAAGCTTATATACGCATCTATACAGGTAAAAAGGGAATCATCAATATTATTATCAACTATAAAGTGTCAGAATTGGCCAGCCACCTTGGAGGGTCCCACTCTTTGGTGTACCAAGATTTGTTCTCACTGAATATTAATTTTATTTGCAAATATTAGGTATAGAGTTGTTCCTGAAAATAAATACTACAGTAGGTACTTTTTTTTTCTTTTGGTTATTCGTTGATCCTAATCTACTCTATCCTATGAGACTTGGGAAGGGGGATGGGTGCTTACGAGAATCGAACTCTGCCCATATTCATGAAAATATAAGGGAGGCACTAACTGCACTCCACTCTACTTGCATACTAGTGTTTGCTACAATGATTATAAAGATATAGGCTGGCCCACATTGAACGAGAATAGAACTGTGACATGGGTTTTAGGATTTTAAGAGGGCGGTGTTGGAGTAGGGCTCTCGTAACTATTTTCTCCTCCAAATGCAGCTATGATGTGCGGATTCGGGTTGGATCGGAGATGTGTTGGGTGCTACGAGGCGAGTTTGTTTTCAATTTGGGCCCGTTGAATTTATCTAACGGTTCATTTTGTAGTTTTTGGCAAGTTGATCGCTCGTAGGAGAAATTAGAATGCTGAAACATTGTAAGTTAAATAATACGATTATAATTGTCGCTTCATATTTTAACTTTTATCCTAATTAAGTATCTTTTTCGCTCCATGAGAAACTTGGCCCCTTCTTCTATCTTATTGGTTCTCCACTCCATACTATTCCAATCGTTCGCCGTAATACTATCTCAAGTGTTATAAAATGTATTGGTTGGCTTTTTGAAGTGTGGGGCTCATTTTAACATATTAATGCCTTATGAGATGATATTAGAAAAAAAAAAAAAAAAACTTACTTCACTGAATTCACAAATAATAAAGGATCCATGTGCAACAAACAGTTATTGAGATATTTTTGTCAGAATTTGTATATCAAAATCTATGTTTGTTGCGGTGTGATATTCATAATGTGATAACTTTAATACTAATAGTATGCATATTATTTGTCATAATAAAAGTACAAAAAATAAATTAATCAGCAACAATAAAATAATTGACATTTTCTTCACAGATAATGTATTCAACCCAATTGCCTTTATTGAAAATTAAGCATAAATTATCAGGCCGACGTGGATGAAAAGTCTTATTGCCATGTCAGCTGTCTACATGGTGAAAGGTACTACCACCTTGTTCGGATGCGTTTTTGAAACCCGGCTCCACTTTTTGTTTTGGTGGGGCTTCCTGACCCATAACCCATTTTCTCTCTCCTTCCCATTTTGGGAGATATTATTCTAGTGCATAATTTGTGCACAAATGGGTCAGTGGGGTCCACTTCGGAATCTCATACAAATGATCCAAACCGTTCATCGACTTTAAAATAATTTTTTGAGTTGACTCCAAAAAAGTTAGCTCAATCAGATTTTTATAAGTACTTGATCTGATTAGTTAACTTTTATTTAAAATTTCTTCAAAATTCAAGATTCTAAATTTTGAATAAAAATTGAAAGATTGGATCAAATAGTTAAAGTTTTTAGATTGAGCTGATTTTCTTGCAGGCCAATCAAAAAATTATTTTACAGTCGATGAATGGCTTGGATTATTTGTATGAGACTCCGAAGTGGACCTCACCGACCCATTTGTGCACAAATTGTGCAATAGAATAATATCTCCTAAAATGGAAAGGAGAGAGAAAATGAGTTATGGGTGTCAGGGGCCCATTGGAAAAAAAGTGGAGCCAGGTTTCTAAAACCCATCCGAACAAGGCCATTGAGGAGAACCGTCCTATGTAGTGGCCGAGCGCACATTTCGGCCGTCCAAAAGTGTTTTGAATTATCCAGATTTTAAAGAGAAAAAAGAGGAGAGAGAAAGAGGAGGGAGAGTGGAAAAAATCTAAGCCGTCCAAAATATTTTTGGACAACAGAGATTGATGGGCGTTTTGCAACATGTGACCGTACCCTCTCGGCACTGAATTTTTTTTTCTCATTGAGAGAAATTCAAACCTATTATATACAATGCACAGAAAGGACCACCTATAATTCGTTGTTTCGCATGCTTTGTCTCTATAATGATAGAAATGTACAAATTTTATAATATACTGAAAAGTGGAAATAAAAAACAGCAAATCAAAAATCAATGGACAAATCAAACCGACCAAACCAAAGTTTCATTGTCATCCCGCCGCCCATATGCGAATACATTCTTCTGCGCCCGCACACTACTGCGCAAACGAAAGCCAATAACATGGGATCCAAATTAATCTGGCTTCCATTTCATATACCCATCTTTTTTTTAAATAATCACCCGTCCATATTACTTAACGAGCACTTCAACTAATTCTGGAATCTGAAAATTAAAATTATTGTACAAATTTTCAGTGGTTCTAATAGATTTTGTTGGCGGTGGAAAGAATATATTCTCACTTCTCACTCGACCAACTCCTTGGGGTAAAATGCAGATATATATAGATTTGAGAGAAGCTCTTCTCTTTTTTTTCTCCCCTAAACAACGTGACATATATATAGCCAAGGGGGACAAGTGGTGGCGGTCACCACCACAAGTTTTCAAAAAATATAATTATTATATAAATTTTTTTTTATCTCCAAATTATATAGACTCGCCACCACTAATTTTTTTTAATCTGTCATCCTCATAATGCAGTTGTCTTTTTATTTTTTAAGTACATATTTTCGCCACCACAATGATAAAATCGTGGCTCCGTCCATATATATGATAAATTGCAGTTTCCTTTATGTACTAACTGAAGACAATTAGGTGTAACTAGATACTATTAGCCCCGCTAATTTATTTTTGTTTTTTAGGGAGGGAATAACGAAATTAATGCTTTAATGAGCAATAATCTCTTGAAAAGAAACTCAGAAAAAGCCCAATGGTGGGTGATGTGGATATATGTCACGGTGTACTAATAAAGCAAGTTTGGATATTGGACGGTGTTAGGGTTGGGCTTGGCCCACGTGACATGATATGACATGAAAGTAATACAATTGCGCAAAACTTCTCCCTTCTCTGGTCCGGTCAAAAATTATTTGTATCGAATTTCCGATGTTCTCATGCATCTTGTAATTTTAAGCCCCCTACGGGTTCATTACAGAATCGCAAAAGAATTACAATCCTAGTGTTGGCCTTGGCCCACGTGACATGACATGCATTTATACCATTGTGCAGAATTTCAATATTCCCAAGTCCTACCAAAAATTTTTGAGGTACTACTCATGTCTCTTGTAATTTTAAGTTGCGGGATCACGACGGAATCACAAAGAATGTACCGTCCTAGTGTTGAACTTGGCCCACTTGACAAGACATGCATATATATAATTGCGCAAAACTTCTCCCTTCCCTCGTCCAACTAATTAAAGAGGATTACTCTGTGTCGCATCGAATTGCACTCTTGTATCTTGTATCTTGAAGTTACACTATCACGATGGAATTGCAATAAATGCACCGTCCTAGTATTGGCCCTGGGCCACGTGAATGTATATAATTGTGCAACACTTCTCCCTTCCTTAGTCCTGCCAGAGAATTATTTGTATCGGATTTTTGACGTACTCATGTATCTTGTAATCGCAAGTTACGGGATCACGACGAAATTGCAAAAGCATGTACCGTCCTAGTGTTGGCCTTGGCCCACGTGACATGACATGCGCAAAACTTCTGATACCTTCCCTAGTTCAACCAAAGAATTACTCTGTATGTTCATCGAATAGCACTCATGTATTTTGCAATTTTAGGTCGCGGAATCACGAGGGAATTGCAAAACATGAAAATTTTTAAACTGACGACCAGAATAAAATTACTTACTACATGGATACAGATGGCTTCCCTTTAGTCCACTGTTAGATTGAAGAGTTTTGCTTTTTTTGTTGGACATTTTAATCTCTTTACTAGTCTCAGTTTTATAACTCAAGAATATTTCTTTGAATTTTAAGTCTCTTATGCCTAGTTCATTGATTAAAATTGCTAATTCAGTCTCATAATCATTACCGTAAAAATAACCGAGTGATACTTTAAAAATGAAGTAATACTCCAGCAAAATGAGCAGTTTAAATTCTTGAAGTAGAGTCCGTGCAATTGACCGGACCAAAATCTTTCGGTCTGCAGACTCGATGAACTTGAGAGAAACCATATCGATCGATTGTTATTGTCATCTAAATTATTGATTTTGGTTTGAATTTTCTTAAAAATAATTTTTGGTTTGAATTTGAATGGTTGGTATTTGGTGTTTAATACTTGCACGTCTTTGACGGTTTGATTTGAGTCGGATACGCACTAGCTCCTTCGCTGGTTGATTATGGCTATAGGGATGGCCTAATTGCCTAATTGGGTTGAGCTAGGCCCACCTGAATAGCGGAGCAGACAACCATGTGATGAGAAAGAATCTAGACAGTCAATTTATTACGTGGCAACTGGCACAATGTCCCACCAGCCCGAGCAATATTTGGGTGCCGGGCGGGCACCACTTGGTGGTACTCGAACACCCATCTCGGCTATCTAAATTTTTTTTGTACAAACTAGATTTAAAAGAGAGAGGGAATAAATCTGGATAACTTTAAACTCCAAACAATATCTAATGGCTTCACGAGTCCTAAAATGATAAAACAAGTAGAGAAAAAGTCAAAATAGCACATGAACTTTACACTCAATGTCACACACACCCCTAAACTTTTTTTCGCGTCAATTAGACACCTGAACTTTGAAAAGGCCCCTTTTAAGGCACCTGCCGTTATATTCCGTCCATTTTGGGACGGAAATTTCTTGGATTTTTTGTTTGAGATCAAATTTCGATAATCCGAACCGTTAGATGTGTTTAAAACATGCTTTTAAGGTTCAACGCGAGGATTTGTCAAAAACAAATACCCGGACGGGCTTGATCCGAGCATTTTTTGATGAAATTCCTCGCGTTGAACCTTAAAAATATGTTTCAGACACATCTAACGGTTCGGATTATCGAAATTTGATCTCGAACAAAAAATCCCAACAATTTCCGTCCCAATATGGACGGAATATAACGGCAGGTGCCTTAAAAGGGGCCTTTTCAAAGTTTAGGTGTGTGTGTGACATTGAGTGTAAAGTTCAGGTGCCATTTTGACTTTTTCTCAAACAAGTAGCAAACTCCAAGTAATGCGCTAAATGGATATAACAAGCACAAATTAGGGAGGATAAATGGGCACATTTACACATCTATCAGCCGTCTAAAATATTTTTGGACAGTCAAATTGGGTGTTTGTACACAACCGCGTGGTGCCCGCCTGACACCCAAATTTTTTTGCACCTACCCTCCTTTGGGAACTCAATATATTTTGTACCGAAAAAACGTACCTCTCTTCTCGTGCATTTTTAGCTAACGATAGCATATTAGTAATATAACAATGTACAATCATGCGACTGAAAATGCACGGGAACAGAGGTATAGAGAATAATTTTTTGAACAGGTAATCTAGTGGACTCTTTTGAGCCTTGCTTGAGAGCCAAACAGTGATAGGAGTCTGTCTATTAAAGAAAACAGCAATGCTAAATTTTGAAGATTTGATCAAATCCTAACAAAGATGTATTCGGCATCGTTCGGAATGCGTAGATCTCACCTTTACCATGTGATAAATATACATATCGGACAATTTCATACACGTCTGTGCCCCATATTGTGCACCTCGGACCTATATGCGTCGGTCCGTCCGTCTGTCGCATTGCTGCTAAAAAAAACAAGTGCTGAGACCTACACAGGTGCGTGCCTCCAAAGTGTTAGGCATGTTGTGGGTCTATGTCCTCCTAATTGCTTCCTTCTACGACTGCTATTTTGGCTAGTCAAGTACAAGTAATGTGGTTGAGAACAATATCGTCCTAATTGTCGAGCAAATTATCCATAGAAACTAGCATATGTCATATATTTGTGAGAATCCTCTTACCTTAATACTTAGATAACGTCCATCATGGTCCTGTAAGCAACAACGAATGTTGCCTAGTGAGCATATTATCCACAGAAAAAGATATGCAAGAAGAAATCACAATTCGTCGGAGCACAAAAAATAATATATCCAGTGTTTAAGCGTGAGAGCAATTTAAAATTAGTAGGCATGTTTTAGGCTGTCAATAATGACAGGCGTTAGAGCAAGTCCAGTGATTTATACAAAATGGCATGAGCCATTGTCATTTTTTGGCCATGAAAAGTGGCATTTTGCCAACAAAGGCAATGTTGATGCAATGATGGAATGCCATTCTTTTCAATAAATTTTTTCGCATGATATTTTCAACTAATTTTCATCAACTACCATTCCTTGGAGCCATTTGGTAGTTGGATTTGATGATGTGGCATAGATGGCGTTGTAGCCGTTGCCATTTTCAGGTGAGAATGGAAAGATAAATGGCTCCGACCATTTCTGGCAACTAAAACGACACACCATTGGAACACCAATTTTTGCAATTTTGGCTCCGACCATTTCTGGCCATTTTTTTACCATGACTCAAGCCATTTCTGTTACTACTATTTAGCAAATGCCAACTCTATATTAGACCTGGTAACATTCATTCCTATGTATCTAATGGGCCTAGCCCATATCAACATTCATTTAGGATTCGCCCCATTTGATTGGGTCCATATCCACAACCGACAATATCGGGTCCACTCCCCGGCTCTACCGTAGATAACGATGTATAACGGGGCAAAATGGGAAACTAAAGATATGATTGGCGGGAATAAGAGCCGTTGATTGTCAAAACACCAAAACTTGGCGCCAAAACCCCTCCACTTCTTCTCCTTTTCGGCTGCCCGTAATTTCACGGTCAGCTCTTTCTCTCTCTAATCTTCCTTTGATGAGCTTGTCAATTAGGTCACGTATCTCTCTCTCTCTAAATATATATATAGATGTCTATTCTTTTTCTCTCTCTATATCATCACACAAAATTCTCCACTTTGACGCCTCCCCTCCCTTTTCTCCATTCAAAGTCTTTCCATTTATCTTCCTCCTTTTCCCATTCCTCTTTCTTTTTAATCAAAGGAAATACCAAAGACCCCTTTTCCATTATTCCTTCTTCTATCTCTTTCCCTCCCAAAAGAATCCATTTTCTCTCCATTAGTTACCCACAACAATTGTCCAAATCAAAAAACCCATCTTTTTACCTCTCTGTTTTCCTCTGTTCTTTGGGTATTCTTTAACACAAAGGTTCAATCTTTGGTGTTTTTTGAAGCTTGTTTGAGTTTGATACGACATGGGTTTTTCAAAGAAGCATCAGGTGGTGGACATAGGCCTGGAAACAGAAGGCAAGAAATGGGTAATTGCCGGAATCGCGGTACGCGGTCCGATGAAGCCGATAAAAACAAAGCCAAAGGAAAGAGAGTGTGGCTATGAGAGTGATGAATCGACAACTCCGACGGCGAAAGAATCGAAGATACCGGAGAGGTTGCCGTGCCCACCGGCACCACGGAAGCGCCGCCCTGTGTCAAGTTGCCATTTTAATGGTGCTAGGGAGTTCTTTAACCCTCCAGATTTGGAGTCAGTGTTTATTAGACATGTGGAGAGAGCAAATTGAGTTGTTTGGAGGGTTTAGTTCCTATTTTGTTTGCCATGTTTTGGGTTTTGGTTTTTTGTGTTGTTTTTTTGGTTGCTTTGTTTTAGAAGTAGTATTAGTAGAAGAGTAGTAGCTTAGATGAATGACGGTGTACAATTGTAAGATATTTTATGAAATGGGTATAGTCCAGTTTAGTTAAGTTTTTGAAACTCTTTACGAGTATTTTAATAAGTGGATGTTCGGGTCAATTTGCGCGTTTCTTCCCTTTAATCTTGTGGATTGGGTTTTAGTGAATTTGTTGAGGTTTTATGGATAATCATGTTGAGATTCTGAATGGAAGTTTTTTTGTTGTGTTTTTTTATTTTTACATGATTGTCATAGTATTAGTTTCTCATTTTTCATGGCAATCCTATAGCTTATTAGCTACCTGAAGACAGTTTCTTAGACCATGTTTGTTTGGTTGCAATTTAAGAATACAGTTTCTTCTCTACTTTCTTTCTTTCTTACGAGGTATTCGAGTTAGATTAGATACACCTCACCTAATTACAAACCGTCTAGACTAATTTTGAAACGATGAAGTTAAAGACCTAGCGAATTTTCAGTAACCCTTTGATAGGACACGTCTCTGAAACTTTTAAAACAACTATGGCAATTCGTTGTACTTGCCAAATGGCTGAACATGCTATGACAGTTAGAAGTACCTCTTCCATGAATAGGGTTGCGACACGAGAGTTAGTATAGTACATGAAAGTTTTTCCGAAAATATCTAGGAAAGAGAAATTGGTTGAGATTCACATAATTTTGAATCTAAACCATTCATTTATCTTTCCTGAACATTTTCACAGAAATTTTTCCCGGATCCTAACATTTTTGTTGCAACACTCACCAATTTCTGCACACTTTCTCGTGTGTTTAGTCCATAACCAAGTCAATAATCTATACTCTAGTAAGAAAAGGTCTGCCACACATGCAAAAGTAAAATAATTTTTTAATAGGTGTGATGGTGCAAGGATGTTTCACAAATTGATTGACCTTTGACAAATTTCTGAAATGAAATCCTTCCTTGCCGCCCAAGTACCTTTCTTTATGCCCATTTAGTCCTCCCATGTCCCACATCTCTGAATGCAGTTCCTCTGTTATAAAAGGACAAAATTCATATAAGGTTGCGACAGAATTTAGAATCCTATGTGGGGTTAAAGAATTGTTTGGCCCATACCCATTATTCAAATACTTTAGGACACTTGGTAAAATGGTATTTTATGAGACCAGTTAATGCGCTTTTAGATAAGATTTTAGTCATGCTTATCGTTTACCAATCACCACATTTGTTTGTAATGGAGCTTGGGGGATTTTTTTAGTATCATATAACCGAATACAAGGTTCTGGGATATTTAACCCCACGAGTAGATGGAGCCAGAAGGGGGCTAGTACGGGTCATAGCCCCAGTTAGAATTTGAAAAAATCATACTATTACACCGCTGTAATCCATCCCCCCATACAAAAGTCATGGCCCCGTCATGAGCATCATCAAGTAGACGCTTCTTAATTCAATTCGGAGCTGGAAAAAATAACTAAGACATTACAATTAAAAGCTAATTTCGCTAAAGTGTCCTCACTATGATTTGCTTCTCTAAAAAGACATGCTTGATCTCTGCTTGCAACTTCTCGATTAGCAACTTGCAATCAAATATAATGTTCCTGAGATAATAGTTGCCAAGAGACAAATCCTGCAATAACTGTAAAATTTTCCGCGCATTCACTAAGACCCTAACCGTTGATATGAGTTTAGGGGATTTGATGCAAGATGCCCAAGCAAGAGAATCGTTTAAAGGGTATTGCCATCCAAACTCAATTTTCATTCAAAAATGATACTCCCTCCGCCCCTTTTATAGTGTTTAACTTTCCATTTTGGGTTGTCCCTTAATAAATGTGTGTTTTGAAATTTACCCTTAAAAGTAGATTCCTTTTTGAAAAGTTAGTGGGTATTATTATATTGATAAGGATAAGTAGTAGAAAGTAGACGTAAAAATTGTAAAAGTTGATGTGAGAGAAAATAAATTGGAATTACGAGGTAACACACTTAAAAAAGGACGGAGGGAGTATGGTTTAATTGTTCTTTGGTCATCTCATTTTGAAAACCAAAATTTTAACCCTACAATTCATCCCCATCATTATGTATCCATATTATGTGTTTGTTTGTTTTTTTTGGGGGGGTATCACATAGTCTTGCAAAATTTGAGACCTAATATTGTAATTCAGTTTCCCCCGTTTTTTGCCATTCCCCTTGTTCTAAAGGTGATAAGAGAATTAGAGAAGTGTACCAAAGTAAGGGTTGCTTTAGCAACTCGAAGGGTTTGGCCTCGTGATCAACAACTCAGACTTAAGGGTTTGCTCCCTTCTAAGATTTCAAATTCAAAATGTCTCAAGTGCTATAAGTTTATTTTGGAGTCAATCCATGCTGAGCTTTGTTTCGGCTTTAATTGGACTCCCTTCAAACGGACAGTGAGATTGAATTCTCAAGATTAGTCGAGATTTAGGTAAGTTGACCCAAATACTTAGGTTATCATAAACAAAGGGGTTGCTTTAGCACAATAAAGAAAGTTTCCTAGGGATTAGTACGTATACTCTTTTAAAGTGGCTTCAATTATTAAGGTCTTTAGCTATTTTGTGAGATAGGTGTTGTATCGATCGGATTGGATAGGACTCACACATACCTATTATGGTTTTTTAAATATCTGGCAAAAAAAAATAAACATGTTTTTTGGTTTTATAGTTTATTGGTACCAATAAACCATAAACTTCTTTGGATAAAAAAAAAATGGTTTTTTTTGTTTATCTGGGGTCCTGGCTCCATCTTAATCGTTGATTTAGAACACGTGTTAGCAAAAAAACCTAAACATCGATTTTTTTGCCAAAAGAGCCTGATTTATTGCCCTAAAAAAAACAAAAAAACCTGTTTATTTTTTTTTCTCAAATCAGGCCGTAGGTTGTTTTCCTTGGATTCTTCTAGTGGACTTTAAGGATATGTATCAATTCTTTCCGGCTTACTTTACTTTTGCTACCTCCCAGGGCGTAACAAACGCTGCTATCACAAGAGTTTATCTTGGCCAATAATTAGGGGTGCAAAGCAAACGAGTTGAGTTGAGCCGAGTTTTATTTTGTTCGAGTTTGGCTTAGAGGTAAACGAATCGAGCCCGTTTTATTTACCAAACAAGTCTCTACAAATGAGTTGAGCATATACAAACGAGCCGAGTATTTTTTAAATGAGGCCAAATATCGAGCTCGTATCGGCTCAACTAATTGAGCCGAGCCTCGAGCTAATAGCAAGTAGAGGTGTTAAACGGGCCGGGTTGGCACGAGCATGGCACGGCATGTTTAAATGTGGTACGGCACGAGCACGGTTTTAGATGGGCACGGCACGGGTCTAGACGGGCACGGCACAGAAAGGGTTAGACAAGGCACGACACGACACAGCATGGAGCACGACACGACAAATACTAATTTTGAATATACCAAACAAAATTAATGATCGATTTTCTAATTATATATTATACACTTTTTAATAAGTCAATACAAAAATTAAGATTTGGATGTTTATTTGATCAGGTGTACAAAAAACGAGAAAATTTTGGGTACGGGGAGGGTACCACGTGGTACCCTCTCGGCACATCCGGGCCGTCCAACAATGCAATGGACGGTCCGGATTGAAAGTGTCGTCCGGATTTAAAAAAAATTAGAAAAGAAAATAAAAAGAGTGTTTCCATCCGAGCCGTCCGATGCATTTTTGGACGGCTCGGATGCGCCGAGGGGGCACCACGTCACCCATACCCTATTTGCACCCAAAATTTTCTCAAAAAAAACACTCCATAAGCTAGTTTTGATTCCCATAACGAATAAGACTTTGATGTTTATTTGTTTTTTGTTTTTTTTCAGTACAAGGGACAAATGTATTTGGATCTTGTTTCGCACTTGAATAGTACACCAAATCCCATTGATAGGAGAAATTTTTTAGTGCCAAGCGGATACCACGTGGGGGTACCCATTGTGCATCTCGGCTGTCCAAATACTTTTGGACGGTCCAGATTTTAAATAAATTTTTACCGGTGAGAGTTTATTTTAAAAGAACCGGGAACAAAGTGATGAACTATAGTTATATAAAAAAAATTCCGATTGTACTCGGTTAGATTAAACGGAACTCGGCTAGATTATACAAATTCTTTTTCGACGAAACTCGGAGATGGGCCGGCACGATTAAAAAATGGCACAACATGATTAATTAAACAGGTCGGCACGTCACGATTTGCTAAACGGGCCGGCACGAAGCACGATTGGCACGGAACTAAATGGGCCATCACAGAACGGCACGGCCCGTTTGACACCTCTACTCGCAAGCAGCTCGGTTTATTAATTTGGAACCCTGTCAATAATCCTCTGTAGTTATCCTTTATGAAACATGATGGCAAAAATCTAGGAAGGGAAAAGAACAATAATCATACAAATAAAATTCTGAAGCTTACAAAACGAATCAAACTATTTGAGCTAGACTCGTGTTAGAAGGGGTGGGTGTTGTGCACAGCACGGCCGTCCGATCATGTTTTGGACGGCTCAGATACATTCGGTAATTTTAATTTAGTTAAATTTAATTTTAATTTTTTTTACCGGTAAAAAATCAAAACACATCTAGACAGTCCAAAATACGATTGAACGGCTGAGGGGTGCACAACACCCCCGTTTCCAGTTAGTTAATTGTCTGAACTCGAAATTGGATTCCTTCCACTCGACACAACTCATAGGCATGATCTAGGTGTGGAGAAGAGATCACAAAACTAAACCCTAATTTTTTTTTAAAGCTTCTTTGTGGTTTTCAAGCCGAGCATGAACAATTCATTCCTTGATGACAAGTACCCAATGTGCTACCTTGTGAACACAATCTAGCTTTGGATTAATCTGACAAGCTTACATTGCTTTTGCATGCATGTTAGCCCTGCATAGCTAAGAAAAATAAATTTGTTTATTTGCTTAGATTGATTCTTAATCATACTTCCATAGATTTTTTTTTTTGTCATTCGATATACATCAGTAGGGGGTTAGCGAGGGAGTTAGCGAGTTAGTTCAGAGGGGTTTAGAAGCTATTCATAGCCCGAAACCCCAAATGCCTTTGCCGAGGCTCAAACCCTGGTCTCACAATGCGCACCTCACATTAATCCCTATAGCCCCTCCCATAATCGCAAGGGCGGAACTAGCAATCAAATCTATCCTGGGCTAATCCAAACTTGTACATAAATACGTAAATGATAAAAAATACACAAAAGAAAAGTACAAAAAAAATTGTATACTATTCAAGTTGTACCCTATGATGTTTTAGATAGTATAATTCATCTCTTATCGAATCTGGGTCGATATCTTCAACAAGTTCTCTTTCAATGAAGATAATCATAGAATTCACAAGAAAATCGTCCCATTTTGTTACGGAGATCAATTTTGATCATATGATTTATAGGCTTATAGCTGAAAATGAGGTGGGCTAAAATTTATTGGGCTAAATTTTTTTCCCCCTTTTTCACCTGGTCTACAGCCCACCACAGCCTCTCTTACCTTCCGCCCTTGCATATATAGTCATTTCAAACGTTTCTGCATAGAGTGACGTAGCCCCAAGAATTTGCTGGCAAGGAGGATCGAACTTAAAATCTTAGAAGGGAGCAAACTCTTGAATCCATGCTAAGACCACTAGCCACTAAGGCCAACATTTTGGATGTGTTATATATTACGTTACTCCGAATTCGGTTGAAGATCGCATGAGCTTAGAAATCGCCTTCAAGTTTAATTTGTTTACGTACGTACCCATAAGCAAAACGCGAACACATTTTTAACTAGCCAAAATTTGGGTTGAGCATCACCAACATTGTCCATGTAACAAGGCTGAGTAATTGACGGCCTTTGGCAATAGAGCCAAGCCCGTAGCGCAATTTGAGCAAACTAGCGTGGACCTAATTGAAAGTCAATCTGATAAGATAACTATGAAAGCTACACACACTGCTTGCAATCAGGGACGGAATAATGATTTTTGCATAGTGAGAGCGGGTTATATATGTGGAGGAGTGACGGGGTTATGTAATTTGATGACATAAATATATTTTTCCAATGTAATAGTAGGGTTTTTTCCAAATTGTAGCAGGGGCGACTGTCACTACTAGCCCTCCATCCTTGCTTGCAATATTCACCAATTACAAAGTGTGTGATGAATAAGAGTGTTGGCACATCGAGTGACATTGCCCCAAGTCTTTTGAATAATTACTCAAAGAGGGATGATATATTGCTCAAAGAGGGATGATATGGTACAAGAAAAGTTTTCCCGGAAAAACGTCTAGAAAAGAGAAATGAACCATTCCCATTCAAGAAAGAGAATCTAAATCGTTCATTTCTCTTTCTTGGACATCTTCGGAGAAATTTTTCATGTATCCTAAAAATTTTATTACTCCCTCCGTCCCTTTTTAAGTGTGTTACCTCGTAATTCCAACTTATTTTCTCTCACATCAACTTTTATAATTTTTACATCTACTTTCCACTACTTACCTTATCAATATAATAATACCCACTAACTTTTCAAAAAGGAATATACTTTTAAGGGCAAAATAGGAAATATACCCACTAATTTTTCAAAACACACACTTATTAAGGAACAACCCAAAATGAAAATGTCTACACTATAAAATGGACGGAGGGAGTACTTAAAAGATAGAGGATGTGTTGGCAGTATACATGTACACTGATGATAAGTTCTGGGAAGGGATCCTAGGTAGGAGATTCCTATTGGGCCCCACCCACGACCCAAATCCAAGGGCCTATCTTCTACTGGGTTTGAGCCGCCCACTGTCCAGACCGGCCAAGCCTCAAAGATCCTGCCCTTGCCCGGGATGCCCGACTAAAATTGGCGGGAACAACGCTCTGGGTTTCAGTGATTTTTCATTTTTCGCGCTATTTCTATCGAAGAGATGAATGTCCAACGGAGTATGGAACCTTTTCTCATGTATCATTCGGTATTCGCTCCAGTTTGGGGTTCAAGACACTACAAGTCTACAAAATTGTAGTCCTTCGATCTGACTGTGAAAATAAACGATCGGATCAGGAAAACTCCCCCAATCCCGCTCGCTAATGTTATGCATTGTCCATTCTTAGCTGTCAAATTTCACAATCTTATTTTTTATGAAGAAATTATCATTAAACTTTAAGAATAAAAAATTTTCAGGATTATTTTATATGGAGACATTATCATTTCACTTTAACTCACTAATTTTTTAAATGGAATATACTTTTATGGCCAAAATGGAAAATGTAAAAATTTATATCCACTAACTTACAAAAATCGACACTCATTGAGGAATAGCTCAAAAATAAAATGCTGTGAATTTTTTTACATTTATGTTTATGTTGCGTATTTTGGTCCGTGTTATGTATTTATTGGCATAGTTGTTAAAAACTTACGATACACGATATGTATTTGTTGGCATAGTTGTGTAATTATTTCCCTCTTTAGACGTGTAATTGTTTCCCTCACTTTTTTTTTTGTGTGTGTAATGGAGTAGCATTTTTTTTGAAATGGGAATTTTTTTAAAAATTTGTTGAAACTGAAAAAACAAAACCCACAAAAGCCCCAATTAAATTTGTTAAAATGGCCAGGCCCCAGCACATGATAAGCATCATTAAATGAGTCTAATTAAATTCATTTTTATAAAAAGTAGTAAAAAAGTTTGTCTATTGTTTATAACTTAGATTTTCGATGCAAACAAAAGTTTAATTAGACTCATTGAATGAAGCTTATTATGTGCATGTGGACACATTTTAACAAAACTCTAAAAACAAAGGAATTGATATTGGCACAGCCCATTTTGATATTTTTTTTTGAACTCCCTATTTTTATCACTCTTAGGTGAATTTACTAAACTACCATTGTACTTTGATAGCAAGAGATTAATGTAATTGTAAAATATAAGTGTAGTTTATTAACTTCACCTAATAAGGACAAAAAATGTCAATATCATAATTCATAATGGTGTGCCAATATCAATTCCTAAAAACAAATACCCTCACTTTTTCCAAGTTGCAATTGCAATTGCAATTATACTCTGTGACTTTTATCTCCCACATTTTGCAATTAAAGCGCGCACAGATCCTTAAGGAAGCAGGGGCAGCGTATTGCTGGTTTATTCCACCCCCATTTCCTTCTCTTTGGTCTCTGTTTGGTACCTCTGTTTGAGGGTCATAACCTCCTTATGATTTCTTGATATTTTGTGAGTTTATTTCGGGTCTAGTAAAGATGGTTCAAACAACGAGTTTTTCCTAGAGTGTTTTTTTGTGGGTCCCTATAAAAAAAATTAGCTCAATCAGGTATCGATAATGGTTTTTTCAAAATTCATAGGGTGACTTACAAATTCTGGAAAAGCCTTTTACGGTATGAGTCATTGTTGTGGGATCCGAAAATAGCCCCGAAAAAACAATTAAGTCATTAATCTCAAATTTTAGAGGGTGTTTGGTCAACAACATATCACCTTTTTCACTTCTCATTTTCTAATTTTGGGTGTTTGGGTGACATCCAAAACTTATTTCCTCAAAACTCATTCTCCAAATTTTACATTGGAGGCCAAAAAGCAAAAGGAGGTCTGAAGCTCCTTTTCGGTTTCTACTTCTCCTTTTGAATTTTCCCCTCAATTACTTCCCATTCTGCCCCATACCCCTTGCTTACATTTTCTTATTCTCTATACCCCTTGCTTAGAGCATCACCAATGGAATAATCAAAACATCTAAATAACTGAAGTTAACAATGTTTGTTCAAAAATTGGGTCACATTGGCATAATCAAAGATAGCAACCTTTTAGCCAATAACCAAATTTTGGCATTTAGATAATCAAAAGTAACAACATTTTCTCAATAACCAAATTTTGGGACATTATAATCAATAAGATGATGTTTTTTGGAAAAAGAAAGTAAATGATGATGAATCTGAACAGCCAACAATAACAACTGCAGCATCATTGTGACAAAGCAGCAGCAATGCAACATTAATCATAGACTAAGATTCATCAAAGAATTGGGACATTATAATCAAAGGTAGGCATAGAAAAAGGAAGAAAGAAAAACTACATGAAACCATATAAGCTGCAGTATGCTTTATCTTTTTCAGTATTAACCACAGCTATAACAACTACGAAACGATGAGGGTCTAAACCAAGGTTTTAAATAACAATTTTGCAAAGCATAACGATAACGGTTTCGATAGTTTCGAATGTTACATAACGGGAATCGGGTATAGCAGTCGTGAATTTATAAAAATCATTTTTTTGACAAAAAGTAACTTTTAATTGCTTAAATAACCCCGTAACAGACAAGTATTGGCCGTACCGGCCATGAACAAGTCGTAACAGGAACCGGCTAATATGCATGCACTTTTTCCTCTCGTTGGTATGCCGGGGTGTAACGGTATCGAAGAGCTAAAAAACCGTTATGTAAGGGCTGATATGATACATTACGCAACAGTCTGCATTTAAAACCATGGTCTAAGCGTTTCACTACTTGTATACACTAAGCCTTTGTGGCTACATCGAATTTTTGCATAGAAATGCAGTTTCCTGTTTCTTACTTCAATCAGTCTGTTGCCACATTCATGTCTGTTTCAGTCATCATGTATCTATTTTGTTCATTTCGTTTGCAGTAATACACTAGGTTCATCGTCATATTCTCATTTGGTGGACCATGGCGACCTGAAATTCACACAACACCATCATAATGGACAGTGTCACTATTCCACATCCCTCACATCAAAGTAGTTTGTGGAGAAAATGAGTTTAAGCACACTCCTTCTACATCACTACAGCAGATAGAACCAAATGATACCAGAATGACCCTTAGCGTCTAAAAAAATTTGGGGGTGAGCATTGTGTTTTCTGGGGGTGAGGCTGTTCCCACAGACCTTTTAAATCAACTGCTTTTCACTGACAGCACGTTTAGACTTGGGAAAAGTCTGAACATAAGATTAGTCCTGCTCTGTGCCCACATGCAAATAGCATTTAAAGTACTCCAAATAAACAGTTACCGGCACATAAGAACTTCCAAACAAAATGTGTCGGGGTCTAATTCTAGGATCAACAGGTAGATATATTTCTTGCTGTCACCAGAATTGAAGAAAACCTGAAAAGACAGAAGAAACTAGGTAGGTTCTTTCATTGACCGCAATCTCTGGGAAGAAGTAGATTTCTTCCATTTTATTGTTATCCATACCATGCCTACAGCAGTAGATTTCTTTCATATCACCAACTGCAATTTTATTGACCTTGGGTGTTCGGAACCGAATTCAACTTTGACCAACAATTGGCTTTGTGCAATGCTAACTGGAGAACCAAATTCCCTGATGCTTCAACTGGAAACCTCCCTAGAAGTCACATCGGGAAGTTTGGGTTTTTTTTTTGTGTGGATAAATCAGCATGATATAAAAAAGAGGCTAACCGAATGTACAGCCTACAAGGGGCATACCCTAGGAGGAAAGAAAAGAAAAGATAAGAAAGAAAAATTTGTGGATTCCTACGCCAAAAGGCTACATATGTCTAGAAATAAAAATGTAACATATGTTCCATACCCATCTAGAGAAGAGGGAAATGAAACACACGGCAAAAGAACTGAGATTGATCCTAGGATCATGGATTACAAAAGGGGCTACAGCCCATGTCAACAGTAAATGGATGGAGAGAGATCTTGATATGGATTAGGAGTGGAGACCCATAAGTGTAAACCGCGTGATCCTTGTAGTGTGCCGCCCGAAGGAACTGAAATGGGCCTAAAGTAGGTCCAGTTAAACGTGCAGCAATTCGGTGATGAAGGACTTAATGGAATTTGGGCTGGACCAATATGGACTGAAGTTGGCTGCCATAGATGTGAGGCAGCTCAGTGATGTTGGCCCATAGGACATGTCACAACCCAATATCTTGTGATTCTTGGACCTGGAATTTCTCACCTAAAATGTGCCAATTAAACCACCTAGAGGACATCCCCCTCTAGCTAGGCATCTAGCAGGATACCCCAGTTACATTACAAAACCTGAAAAGAAAGACAACGACCCAACTTGGAACGGGTTAGAACTGGACTTTGCCCCTCACTAGTCAGCATGCCTAGTTGAGTGGGTTAATTGGAATTCCCCTCTTGCCCCTCAAATAAAAAACCAAAACTACCCAATCCTAGCCTGAGACACCCTTTAGACTTGAAGTGGCCTGGACTACGCACCCTGAATTCATAAACTGTGTGAAGCAGTCATGCAATTTTCTAAAAATTAATTTCCCTAAGTGCCTTGAAACCTTAGCTGACAATGCTACACTTAAAAAGAAGAGGTTAACGGAAATATATTTTGAAAAAAAAGACTGCCAAACCTTGGCCTTCCTAGAGGGAATTCAAAAAAGCCAAGGCCAACACTTTTCTCCAAACCTTTTCATTGAAGAAGAACTGATTAATTAATATCACACCACCTTGAAACAAGAACACCTTGGGTACAAAAAATTCAGAGATCAACAGATAGATTTCATAGCTATTTAAAAATCGTAGTACTCTGAACCAAACTCTTCCAAGAAGTTCAATTCTCAATACCACTTCCCTCACACTACCTAGGTACCACATCAACAGAGGCTTTTTCTCTGAGAATCTCAGAATGGAAGTGCCACAGTTATTTGTGCTCAACCACATAGAACAACAGTGCTATGTCAGTTATACTCCCTTAGGATTGTAACTATCAAACACCCCAAGTAAAACCATCTTACCATGCCCCTGTTGCAGCTTTGATTTGCAAACAAAATCAAAGTACCCCAAAATATGAAATCGTTAAACACTAGGATTTCATGGGAATTATGAATTTCCTCTCAATATGCAAAGGAGATTTTACAATACCATAAACCTTAAAAGAAATGATAAAGAGTGATGTTAACACGTAATTTACGGGATCAAAAGAAGGAGCATGCATATTCGAGACACGAATTCTAAGGTTAGTCTACAATCAAGTATGCACGGAGTAAACAAAAATGAAGGTGAATGGAACAGTATAACAATTGCAACGCCGTTATGACAAAGCAGCAGGGGAGCAGCATTAATCATAGCAAGGAAGGAAACAACAAATTAGTTCATGCAATGAAAAAGAATACATACGTAAGAACCCATATAAGCTAAGCCAAGAAGGCAACGGTCAGTTTCAATATCCCCAAACCAATAAGATCGCAGCATAAATCAAGAAAGAGTAACTTTCGTCAATGTATTAGGAATCTCCTTTGGTATAATCTCTAGAGTGCTGCGACAAAGTGTGGGAAAAATATGGCAACTGGAAGTTTTTATTCATAATAATTTGATGTTCTTGATTGCATAGCTCATTGTGGGTGATACCATCTGGACATCAAATGAAATCAATAACAGGACTTGGAGTCAGAACATTGAACACCAAAATGGCGAAAGGTGCAGATAATAGAGATGGCTAGTGAGTTGTTGAGGTGCAAATGTAACACAGCAGAAAAAGTCTTAACACTAAAATTGAAACATTTGTAAAACATCTATTACCAATTTCATGAAAATCTGCATCTCCTCATGTTTTATTTCTACCTAAGAAAAGATGGCAGATAAGGGCCTCTAAATTACTTTTGATCTTAGAAACATAGATCAATAATAGAAGCAAGGGTGTTAAATTCAATCCTTCGTGATAGAATAAAGTATTATAATATAAGTAATGGATGCTATGCATCAAAGCTTACCTTTGCACCTACCTACGCCAGAGGGCAAAAGAGGACGTAAATTGGAAAACAAATAGAGTGCAAACACTTAAATTTCAGAAATTCAAAGGTTGGCAACTGAAACTATAATGCAAAGGTTTGTTGAATTTCTGAGCACAAATTCGATAGAAATTACAAAGCTAAACAAGCAATGGCAAGAAAACAAATAAAGTGCAAACACTTAAATTCCAGAAATTCAAAACGAAAATAGATGAAGAACTGAGAAATCTTGAGAGAGAGAAGCATACATGTAGAGGGGAGAATGGAGTCGATTTGAGGAGAGAGAGAAGCAGACTTTGGAGCTATTCCATATTTCGGTGGATTTGTTGGCTCATTAACCTCGTCGGAAGGGAGCAGCGCCGGCGATGGGTTTCCGGCGAGGTGGAGCGAGCAAATGAACGTGGAACGGAGAGAGGGCTGCTGCAGATCGAAAAACAAAAACCCAATTAAAGGAAGAGTTTTTATGTAAAAATTAATTTCCACGTCATGACACAGGTTCAACCTATGTCATGCTATTAAAACGACGTCGTTTATAAATCTAAGATCATAAAAATTAATTTCCACGTCATGACACAGGTTGAACCTGTCTCATGCTATTAAAACGACGTCGTTTAGAAATCTAAGATCATAAAAATTAATTTCCACGTCATGACATAGGTTGAACCTATGTCATGACATTAAAACAACGTCGTTTACATATCTAAGAACTCTAGAGTATTAGAAGAACGATTTCTACCTATATCGATCATATTTTAAGGATCCGAAACATTAAGCTTGTAGAAAGTATTATAATACACATGATTCAAAAAATCGCGTTAAAAACATAAAAATTCGTACCTAATCTGAATGTATTTTTATTTCTTAAAATGGGTTTGGACGCGTCGAATCAAGTCCTCTTCCACATCAATTAGTTCCAAGAACCCTTAGGGGACTTTAACGACACTTTCTACCTACCACATTCATATTTGAATGATCGAAAACATTCATCTTGTAGAAAAGATGAAAACACATATCACGTGAAAAGATCATATTAATTGGATATAGATTAGTATTTGATCCGACCGAATTTAGGTTTCTTGAAATAGGTTTGCCTTTACTGAATCAAAATCTTAACATAACATAACATGTTTCAACTTTCAACCTACATCTCGCTCGCGTTTCCTTTCCCTTCCCTTAGAAACGACGTCGCCAACGGTGAAGCTCTCCCTCTCTTTTACCCTGTGCCTTTTCCGTCATCAGAATCATCTCCGACATGCTTACAGTCTCAACCGGCGGCTTATGTTGATGATTTTGGTATGAACCCGTTAATCTTCTACTGAATATTCTTGATAAGATAGTACACAATTTATGCTTAAACTTGATGCATAAATTGTTTGATTTGTTAAACTTGACGCATCATAGTTGTGAAGCTAGAATATCATCTTCAATAAGAGACATGCTTTTCATTTAACCAAAAGAGACTCATTTGATTAGAAAATGCAAGAAATGGTTATATAGAATTGTGATTGGTAATCATCCCATGGCTTTGTGCTTCAGTTATGGCTACCTATGTTAATGGCAAAAAGGCTACTTGGGCAAGTATGTGCCTATATCGCTTGGGTTTGACATCTATAGCATGTATTGATGCATTTGCGTCCACAGGATGTCTTGATATATAGTATAGCAAATAGGTTGGGATTATAATCTGGATAGCCTTACTTAGCTATGTATTAAAACTTATTTGCGATACAACTAAGGCAGGGGACACGCTATCGACTCATGTGTGTTAAATTTCTTCTTCAAATCTCTAATTTTGATAGTGTTTGATGCTTTATTAAAGAGTAATTACACTGGAAGGGATAGGGCATTGAGCACATCGTGTTGAAATTGTACCTCAATTGCTCAAACTCCATTAATCTAGGTTTCCTAGAATTCTACATTTATGTTCTCTACTTAGATGGAACTTCAAGACGAAACCTCCATGTATGCTTGATTTTATGTTGATTTATTCTTTAAACACTATGACTATATATTGGTTTTTTGAATTCCCAGAATAGTTGCATGAAGTTTAGTGCCCAATAAAATCTGAAGCCATGTCAAGAAGGCAAGTTAATCTATCTCGACGATTTGCTGACAGTGGAGTTGCTCCAGTTGTAGCTGCATTGCAATCAAAATCACGGTCATCCTGGTATTTATGAGTTTATGTATGAAATCAGGTATGGTGGGGCTTCCCTCCCATGATTTCATTTTCTATCTCCCATTTTCTGGGGGCTTTTGCACTCTCAGCTTTTGATTTCATTTTCTAAATTGGGATTTTTTTTGTGTATGTGACAGAGGCATTAGAATTTGGTGAATAGACATATTTCAAAGGAACTATTGACTGGGGTAAATGATGATTCAAGGGGGGAGAAAAAAAGGCTGCACTTTCTTATAATGCCAGAAGTCTTTCAATCCAATTCCCAAGAACAATTTGGATTTTCTGATGTTATCCTTTTTAAGGTATAGCTGTGCCCTTGAAGATGGTAAGAGTTTTGAAATTACTTTGCCACCCTTTCCTTCACCTAACTACACCACTATCATTGGTATGTACTGAAAAATTGGCATTCATGGAGATGATTCTAGGCTTCTATATGATAAAGTTGCATCTGAAGATAGTTGGTGACTAGAACACATGTTGCATTTGATATGTTTGATTTGATGTGGGCTGTTTGATGGAGATCAGCAGATTGGAGAATGACGGGTGATAGTTTGTGAAATCAGGTTGAATTTGTTGGATTGGTCGATAGTTGGACAATCGTACATGTGGGTTGAACACCGTGAAACCAGTATGTTACAAATAATTGGAATCTATGATTTTTCACATGGTTGAAACAAAATTTAATACCGTGGGTCTGTGCCGTGCCTTTAGGCATGGGCATGCACTAGTTTGTAACCAAAAAAGAAAAATAGAGGGATGTCAATAACATCTCATTTCTTCCGTAACCTTTCCTTGGGACTTCTGTTCGATCTCTTGATCTAGCATTCTCTAAATTGTTGAAACTTCTCATCATAGCTTTCTCATTAAGCTAAATAAAAAGCATTTAATAAGATCATTTCTTTAGTCTAAGAGTTTTTGTGTTTGATTTGAGCCAAGACTAAGTGTACTTGTTTTGTTCTTGCAGTCTTTTTAAAGGTTACTTGACACAGGTCGTTTTTTATTTTTTGTTGACGTCTCGCTTACATTATCGATCAGTCATACCCGTTATTTGGTTGCGCTAACTTTATATCGGACCATTTATCGATTGGACATTAACACATACTTAATTCCATGGCCATCGTTTGGTTGCACCAACTTTATAGATCGGACAACCTTGTCAACCGGACATTAACACGTAACTTGATTCTGTTACCCTTATCGATCAGCATTACACATGATTTGATTGCGCTAACCTTATCAATTGGGCAAATCAAACAGTCAGACTCTAACACATGATTTGGTTGCGCTAACCTTATCAATCTAGCCTTATTAATCGGGCATTAACACATGATTTAGATGAAATTTTGGGATCAACTTGGTCGATACCTCAACGAGCAATGCTATAGACGCTAATACATGATAGAATTCATGGTGGGCCTCATCCTCCCTCAACGATTCAAAAGCACTACTAAATTAGAATGTCGGAGTTACCCACCTAATGTCACACAGTACTGCTATTTTCGTTTGTATCTTTATGTGCTGAGTTGTGACCACAAATAATGTTCCGCTGATGCAATTTACTACTGATGTTGGCGTTTATCCATCTTTGCCGCTGGGTTTACTTGGTGGTATTTTTCTAATATCGTTTCATATATGTATCCATCTTCTTATTACCATCGTTTTAAACAAAAGTTATTACATCCGAATCTTAATCTAATTAGGGTAATTCTACTTACATAACTCTTAAACACACCTCTCAAACACTTCTTGATATCCAAGCAATCTGATTTTGTGCATGACTAATTTAGATGTCTAGAGCTACAAAATGAAAAACTCGAATAATCAAAATATTTTATAGGACGTCATATTGTTTGGTAGTGTATTTGAAAAGTGTGCTTGAAATTGAGCACGTAGTAAAGCTTAGTTCATTTCCTAGTCTATTTGCTCTAAGAGTCTCTGTGTTTTTTCTTGTCAGAGAATTCATTTATTATGGAATTTTTGTGTTTTTATCTGTAAGAAAATAAATGGCAATTGGGTAATTTTGTCTAGGTTTATTGTAGTTTTTGCCAGGTTGCTAAAGCCACAGATGATGTACTAACTTTTCCACTTGATGAGGGGTCTGGTAAAGGAAGCGAGAAGATGATGATGAGAGCTATGACTCCAAAGGATTTTGATCCCATCAGATAATCAGGAAGATGGTTTGGAGTAGCTTGACTTAAACATGGCTTTGCTAGAGAAAGGTCAAGAAGATTGCCAATGTACCCAGGTAGAAGTCAACGCGTAGATATGTTTGTCAATGTGATGAAAAGTTTTCCTTTTCGGGAGTCCTGCATGGTAAAGATGGATGGAGTAAAATGAATATCTGCATTAGCTGGGCCTTACTATTAACCTTATGTTAAGGTATGGACGTAAGTTAGTTGTCGTTTGGCTCATTTACAGAAACAATGAACTTACAGGTTACAGAATCAGGTTAGGCTCCACTGCATAAAATTGGCAACCAATTAACTGGTCCACTGCCTTCTGTAGGAAGATATGGAGGAAGCAGAAACTGAACTGGAAAAGCAAGAGATTATCGTTTTCCCACAATGCGTTTTATCCCCAAAGAACCTTGTGATGTGACTGTGACTGATTATGTCAGCTTCGCACTTGTTTCTGGTGCAAAAGACAGAAGCTTTGTTCAGGTAAGTACACATTTATGGCACATGGAAGGCTTTGTTCAAATTTTGTGGGATGGTTATGATGTCTTAGTTACATGGTGCGCTCTTTTGAGTTGTTATCCAAGTGATCTTTAGCTCTGTCATTTACTGTTCTATCACTTTTTGTTGGATTTGTTTCGATCCAATCCAAAGTTGTCTCGCTTTTGTTGTTTTATTGGCAACAAGAAATAGAACCCTTGTCCTGGTGTAATAGAATGAGACCAATCGGAGATTTTCTTTCCTCGGTTTAACCTGCAGTAGCTAACAGCCAAGTAGATGACTTGTGTCAATGCCTGAAAACACATGACCTTTTACTGGTCGTAATCAACCTCCCCTGTTATTTTCAATGTTTCATAAAAGGTAAAAAGAAAAAGGCCTTCCAGCTATGGGTCTTGCAAGAATATGAACTTGGTTTATGTCAGGATCTGAAGCAGAGAAGTGCAGACTTCAGGAGGAGATACTCTTGAATGGAGTCCAGTAGCTGAAGCAGGAAAGAAATAGTTTGGTAAAGAAGTGGGAAGTGTTGGATAACAAAAAAGTTTTTGTTACCAAACAATTAAGGGAAATTCATGTTGAAAAAGAGAATCTTGAAAGATTGCGGCACCCTGAAGCAGAACGGTTGCGAAAGGAGAGACTTGCGGCACATGATTATTACAGAGAGAGTTGGAAAATGTCAAACTGGAAAGGGAATCGGTTGTGGCCATGATGAAGCATGACAATGCAATTTTATCTGGAAAAAGCAGAAAAGAACGTAGCCGATTAGTTTGTGAGTTTGAGTTGCGGAGAAGAGATCTTATGACTGAAGTGATTTGCAAAGCAGGCAAGAGGAATTGGATAAATGAATTCATAGTAACGAGAGGACATTAGAGGAGGAGAGGGAGAGAGAACGTAGTAATATCAGCTGCCTGAAGGGTGTTGTCCGAAGGGAAATTGAGGAAATGAGATCTGAAAGGCATTTAAAAGAATTAGAAACAGAAAAACAAGATGTTTCTTTGAAAGCAAAGCAACTTGAAGTGCGATAACATGAAATGCACAGAGATGTTGACAAGCTTCGAGCAGGGCCGGCCTTGAGATTCTCGGGGCCTAAGATGAACTTTGTGCATTTGGGCGCTGTGTTTCAAAAATTGTGAAAGTATTCATACTTGAAATTTGTGTAGAACTTCTTGTTGTCAATTCTGAAACTCCGAGAGAACTTTGAAGTTTTGTAATCATAAATATATGTGAATGATGGTGAGAGCCCAGAGAATAAACATGGGTAAAATCGCGGTACGCTATGAGCGGTTTGAGTCCGAGGGTTAGGCCGAAGGGAAGCGTATTGGAAAACTTGTAATTTTATTTCTTAGTTCGTTTTTTTTTTTTTTTGTAACTGGGGACTCATTATTATCATCGTGGTTTGTCTTTCTAACATTCATGTAGTAATTGGTTGATTAAGACACTTATATGTGTGTGGGCTGGAGTATTATAAGATAAAAAGAGACACGAAGAGGAACATGGTTTGGAAAGAAACTGTGTGGGTATGTATGTGCGCTAGTCATACAAACTTCATGGATCAAAGGTATGTCATTTATTTAAATTATGTTTGAAGGTTTTACCTATAAAGAGAAAAATTATCACTTTGGCTTGTCTCACTTTATATGCCTGAAGTTTAAATTAGAGATTTTCTTATTGGGCTAGTGTGTGCTTATCCCTTCCATTTCAGGTACCCACCAAGGTGTCACATGGAGTGCCAGGTTGCATTGCCAGACGTCTAGATTGTATGTATTGAAGAGTGATAGGTACGGCGTACTTGGTTATATTCCAGAAGAAAAAAAAATGTATTACTGTATTATATGTGAAAAATTGAGGGCCTGACAGCAACAATGTTACGCGCCTTGAAGCAATCAATTGTTTTCTCTATATTCATCTTCTCTCATTTTTTTGAACTGGATTCATCTTCTCTCATTGATTACACGATATTTGCACCAACAATTTTCGATTAGGAATAATTCTTCTCTCTCCCGTTACGCCTTTATTTCTTGATGTATATCTACACGCTTATGTTCACACGTTCACGTCTGTGTATTTTCATCTGCTTCTTTCGGCGCATCTTCCATTATGAAGGTATATGTGTGTCGTCCATAGTGGTCAGTCATACTTTGTTGAATGCTGTTAATGTTTCATTTGGGTCATGGTTTGGTTTGATTCAAACTTGCTTGCTATATTATTAATCAGCTGGTAGAGTGTGCATATTCCTTTCCATTGTAATTCGTTGATTTCATATTTATTGTGGTTTCGTCTTCTTTCTCAGGTACGCACTAATGCAAGGGCTAATTTTCTCAAGGATGTTAAAGCAATAAAGGCATTGCAGCACGAGAGCGAGTCGACTCGCAAATGATCAGAAAGTAAAGGGAGCGGCTCTGTTTTTTTTTTTTTGGTTTCTGATGGAAAAATAATGCATATTTTTTTTTTGAACTGCGAAAAATAATGCATGATGATAGAAATAGAATCATTCATCAGTGTTTCATTTCCGGCTAAACTATTTTTGGACCATTGTTATCGTCAATTTGGAAAATTGATTGACGTATTCCGACCTTAGCCACTACTATGGCACTTCATTTCTCGGTTTTTCGTTGACAAACTGGGGAAATCTGGGGAAATCAAAGATGTATCTACGTTCAAGAGTTTTTACTCATAATTTTTCTTAGCAAAAAAAAGGAAAAAGGTTAACCATCCAGTAAACATGGTTTTAGTTTGGATTTGTGTTCTTGTTCTTAATCTTTAGTGGAACCGTACATATTTTGAGGGGAATGATCGATTTAAGCGCGAATAGTTCTAATATAAGAACAAAATTTGAATCAGAGAGGAAAGCCAACACATTGCCCGAATTTGGATATTGCACATTCAATTCAAAATTTTATACACTTTCTAAGTGAAAAGAAGGAAATAACCAGTAAGTTACATAGGATTCTCATTCTCCATGAGAAATGTCATCCTGATTAAACATTTATGTGTCAGATGAGAGTAGAATTTGTAGAAGATACTTTAACCTGCATAAAACAAGGTACTCTAATGTACTTAATAGATTGATTTTACCCCGAACTAATATTATATTAGGTGTGAGACCACACATGCGTTGCATGTATTGTTGTAAAGACCCGGATTTTCGGCCTACATACATATATATATATATATATATATTAATAATAATAATAATAATAATAATAATAAAGATTTTTATTGTGAATAAAAATTTCGATTTTTGTTTTCTTCTAACGGTCCGAATTTTTTGTAAATAGCACTCTTATTCATAAAATTCTATTTCATGTGATTCGTACATTTTTTTTTATGTTCTCTTTTAAATTTTCAACTCGTTCAATTACGTGAGTACGTGAGCGGGTGTGGTGCACACATTACCCTAATTGTCTAAACCTCCCAACCGTGGACACAAATATAGATATATATTTTCATACTACATTTACCATTTCTCCATCCAATTATCCTGACC
>JAXBDA010002082.1:0-46384 GCA_036023075.1 Gaultheria prostrata | reverse complement strand
TATGAAGTATGAAACACCTAAAAAGATTTCAAACAAAACCCAGTACATCACAAATCCACTATGAAGTTAGTTTTATATCAATCCAAAACATCCATCTCTGATTTAGCTGAAACTAAAATGAAATTCAACACGTTCGACTGCCGATGGAGAAAAAAAAACACACGGGACTGTGATACCGATCGCCGGAGATTGTTGTAGCAGCGATTGGAGTAGATTTCTTGCAAAAGGTTGAGCAGTTACTCCCTGATCTTCCTATCAAACGATGATTTCTCGCAAAAAAATCAACCACGTTCTTCAGGTGTTGGAGTAGATTACGCGATCACATCCTTTAAAATTGGTTTGATTTGATTATGAACCCTAAAGAATTGTGTATCACCATTTTCAGCCCTTTTTTTCCTTCCACAATTTGTTTCGGGCCTTTCGGCCAGTAAATAATGCTGAATTCCTAAATAGACTATGGCCTCATTTACGGAAGCAGGTAGCCTGTAGTGTCCCAAAGCACTACAGAGTTGTAGTCCCTAATCCGGGTGTTTATCTTCTCAATCAATGGTTTAGATTCACGGATGTATTTTTACCGTTAACAATATATTCTTACCGCTAAAAGTTAGCAAATATATCTGAACCGTTGATTGCGTATATGAAAGGTCAGATTAGTAGACTACAACCATGTAAGTCCCCGGACCCTGCTAGTACTTATAAGTTAGCTTTTCAAATTATAGCTTTTTAGATTATTGACTTAAGAAATTAATATAAGTTGAGTATAAAACTATTTGTTATAGTTTTTTTACAAGTTATTAAAAAAGTATAACGTGTTTGTTTGAACAAGCTGTCAAATAGCTTTTCACAAATAAAATATTTAGATTGCTCTTAAAACTTGAGTATTCCATTTAGGGTTATTTTGTTCATTCATGTTAACAACTTAAAGTAAGCAAACAGAAAACTTCAAATTGGAGCTTAAAAGTAATCTAGCTTTTTTGGATCAAATAAGCTATAAAAACCTAATAATTAATTAGTCATAATTGTGAACAAACATCTTTAACTAGCTTCTTTTGAGCAAATAAGCTAAATAAATTAGATTACAAGTGCTAACGAGGCCTTTATCATATAAGCAAAACATAATGAAAATTGATTTTAGCATTCCCTAAATTAATCTCAAAGAGTGCCAAAATCACTTTCCAATATGACGGGAACACATGTAGGCCACAGACTTGAAAGAACAAAGAAATATAATTGGGTTGGGCCGATCATAAGAGAAAAATATTGGTCTGGGCCTGCAATATTTCGGGTCCCTAGAAGTATTCTTCTGCTATAAATAGGAGGAGATGTCCAAATCTTTACTCCCTCGACTGCGCCCGCCATTAACGAGAGAGAGAGAGCGCGCGCGAAAGCAAGGCATAACTCAGTTACCTAAAAATGGCCGACGAGGACTACGCCATCGTCGACATGGACGGAGGGTTTGTGTTTTATCGATTCTGATATTAATGGCTCACTTCAAGTTCAAATCTTTTAGGGTTTATACGACTATCATTTAATACTCTCTGTTTTTTTTTTTTTTTTTTGAAAAGCTATCATTTAATTACTCCATGACCCAATTTTTGAAATAACGACGTGTTTGTATCCCTTGTCAGAATCTGTGCTACCCAGGCGAAGCAGTATGCTGATAATAGTACTAGAGTTACTATGTGCATGCCTCACGGTTCACGGGTCATTTAATCATGTGTACTGTGTAGTTCCATATGAGTCGTGGGATTTGTGGGTAACATTGGTTACACGTGATCAGGAATTTTGATGAGTGAGGTTAAAAATTAGATCCAATGGAAGATTTTTGTTTGTTTGTTAATCCCGAAAATAACTAAATCAAGAGGTTAATTATAAGGTAGATATAAATCTAAGCAAGTTTGCTTTATTATTGGTCCCAAAGACTTGTTATAGTTTGAGAACAATGCACAGTAGCCTTATTCGTAATACTATCAACTCTCTCGGAGGAAAGGGAATGCATGTGGTTTCTATGCAAATGAAGTAAGTTGTAGCAATTTACAAACCTTTTGTGTGGTCCAAAAGAACAAAATTTGCCCACAAATTAACAAATATTCTAGTAAGAAATCAAAGTGAGTGGGGTCATCTGACCCCTCAACATCCCTCCGCCCCTGCTTGTGATGATCAATATGTTATCAACTTCAGTGTTCTAAGAGTCTGGCCTATGCACTAGGCGGCCCTGGATTTTAGGGTCTAGGCAAGTAGGCATTATAAGCCATTTTGTTGATTAGTCGGGATTTAGGGGTGGTTTCTCATTTTTGCTAAAAGTGCTAAAAGTGTTAAACACGGATTCGAAATGTGTCATTCTCCTCACATACATCAACCATTTTTAGCACTTCGAGCGTTGTGCTAAAAACAGGAAACTGCTCCTGAGTTGGGTATAAATCAGCTAGGTGCCATTAAGACATGCAAAATCCTGATTGGCGTACGGATTCTGTAAACATTATGTCCTTTATATTGTAATAGTTGCATGTTTCATCAGTATTTTGTTAATGTTGGGGGTGTTGAGTGAACTCTATGTCCTTGATATTTGGTTTTCATTACTGTTCAAAGTTAATGGCATTTTCGTTGTCCAGATATCAAGATGAACCATTGGAGCCTGAACTAGATGTAAGAAGTCCTTCCTTCGATATGTGCCTGTAAATAATGACTTAAATGTACTGATTTTTTGCTCGTGTGTAATTGAATTGGTGTTCTCTTTTGGGGGTAATTTACAGGAAGGGGCAGAAGAGGAAGCAGGTAATGATAATAACAAGGAGGACACTCCTGATCCTCTTGTAGGTGATATTGATGAGAAACATGAGCAGGAACAAAGAGAACAAGCTCAAAAGCCAAAAACAACATCAAAATATATGACAAAATATGAGCGTGCAAGAATTCTGGGTACTCGGGCCCTGCAAATCAGGTTATTTAGGTTATGAGTATATTGTCTTGCTATAGTGAAAGCAGCTGAGTAGATGTCACGTTTAACTTTGGCTTTGGTTGGCAGCATGAATGCACCTGTGATGGTTGAGTTAGAAGGGGAAACTGATCCACTTGAGGTTAGCTTCTTTATAAGCATTGGTGAATTGCTCAACTTGTTTTGTTGTCTATCATTGTTGCATTGGATTTGGTACTCTTGAGATCAACTTCAAGCTATTATGGGCTTTCTTCAATTGTTTTGTATTATAAATGATTCAATATATGCTGTAACTTGTAAGGACTCTACGTACATTGTAACTTGTAAGGATTGTATGAAGTTAACAGTTGTAAAGACTGTCCCTTGATGTACTATCCAGTTTATTCAAATCATCTACCCAATGGAGTTTACAACTTCCTTGCGATACAGATGCTAAAGGTCATACTACGGAACTTATGGGTTTTACTGATATGCTTAATGCTTCTTTTAGTCTTGTCATTCTACTTTCAAAGACAAGTATATATTGTTTCGCATTGCTGGTGCTGTCCCTGATGGCCCAATCCGTTCTAACTTATATACTTTTGCATTTTTTGTTGATTCCTTTTTCTTATTGGTGCTTGGCCAAGGCCTGGCTTGAGACTACATACCCTTCTTGAATCTGAAAACTAGGAATTTGGAACTTGAACACTTGTGAAGTCAGGGACCTTCTCTTATCCACGAAGAAGTGTTTGTGGTAGTTCTTTGATCTGTTCGTTCATTTAATATCACCTTATTATTATCGGCTGTAGTACCTTGTTGGGTATTGTGGGTAGCTTAAATTTGTAATTTTCATGCTACTGTACCCAAGCTCTTTTGTCTGAATTTTGTAGTCCTTAACGGTAGAGTGAATTTAGAATCATGAGTTGAAGGCTTTTGTTTTTTTCAACTAAGAACCCTGATTCGTTACTAATGATGTTAACCGGCTGTCGGGATATTATAACCTGATGTCGAGGGACAAAAGTTAGTCCAAGTACTCTTTTACCTTACTCTACCTTCTCCAGACTATTCCCCAGCAAATCATAGGTCTCGCAAAACAAGTATGAGAGGTCCTTGTAGATATCAATTTTCTTAGGTACTCAAGATTCTGGATATCTTCGCATCTTCTTCATTCTCATAACATGGTGCATGGGGCTGCCCCAACTTCGGCACAATTTTCTTTTGAGAAAAGTGTGGCTTTGGTGAACATTATTCAGCTCTGAGAAAAGTAATGAGCTAATTAGTTTCATGTTTTTTAGTGTCTTAGATCATTAGCTTAATGCAAATTATCTTGTTCAAAATCTTTGTTTCAGATCGCAATAAAAGAGCTTCGAGAGCAGAAGATTCCCTTCACCATTCGCCGTGTCCTACCGGATGGAAGGTAAACTTCTCAATTTATGTTGTTGTCATTGCCTTGTCGATAAGTTGACGACAATCATAACTTTGAAATCTAGATTTTTGCTTGCCCACCTCTTCGCTAAAGTACTGAATTACTATGGTTTATGTGGAGTTTGCAGCCATGAGGACTGGGGAGTTAATGAATTAATCGTGGAAGACTCGGGGAAGAGGCAGGTTGGAGGTTATTAATCTGCGTATGCTTGTTTGAAGTGATGCGGTTCTTTCCTTGGAGGCTCGAATATAGCACACAGAAGTAATATACAGAGTATTTGACAAAGTTAAATGACGTACAGAATTGCAGGCTTGCAGTTTGTGCGTTTTGTGACTTGTTCTCTTTAACTTTTGGAACATCATTGCGGTACATGGACGAAGCAATTAGGAGAAAATATTATGTGCAACTGTGACAGTGTGTGTGCACGAGGTGGGGTCTGAAGCGGAGTTGGCAGACCCCTCAAAACTCTTTATAATCAATGGTTCGGATTTGCCCAGAAATTCTTACCGTGGGAGTTAACTCTTACCGGTAAGAGTTTTTGAACAAATTCAAACCATAAATTACAGTAAATGGACGGTTCAAATTTAGACTGTTCCGTCCAGTCCAAAATAAGAACCGGAGAGGATTCAATTGCTTTACAAACATCACATGTTTCTCAACACATGATATACGTGTAAACAAAAATAGAATCCATATATCCACACGTTTTGCCAACTTAGTTTTCAGTTGATTCTGTTTTCTTTTTTCTTTTGTCAAGACAGTTGATTCTTTACTGTCTTTGATTTTGTTTTAATCAAAATTAGTACGTAGTTAACATGATTAAAGCATCAGAGAGATCTTAGTTGGGCCCATTAAAGATATGAGAAACCATATGGGAATCATATGCTGGAGTTCAATAATAAAGGATTCAATTGGAACAATTTGAAATCCAGAAGAGCAAGTTGCAGAGATGGTTGAGATTGAAATTACAAGAAAACCTCTCTCAAAAAAACAGAGTGGATATAGGCTTAAATAAAGCTTTGGGGTTGCTACGGTGCACCATCCGAACCGCGGATGGACGGCCCAGATTTCACCTCGGCACATTTGCATTCGAACCGTTCGTTGTCGTGTGTGCAAGATGAAATCTGGACAGTCCATCCGAGCAACGGACGGCTCGGATGGTACACATCACCTGTTGTGCATGGGGCTGCACAACAGCAATCCCAAACGGGCCAAATCCATCTTTTTCATACCTATATTGTAATAGGAATTTTCTAATCAATTGATGCTTACCTTATATAACTACTCCTCCGTCCCAATTTGTTGGGTCTGTTTACCTTTTTGAACTTCTCAAAAGATTGTCTATATCTCATAATCTATAATGTTTTTTATGATTTTCGAAATCTTTGTTTAACAAAATTAATTGAGATCTATCAAACAAGATCCATATTGAATATAAAAAATATTATAAATTAAAAGATATTGAGAATTTTTTGAGCTTTTCAAAAAAGAAAAGATGCCCAAGAAATTGGGACGGCCGGGAGTAATTTTTTAAATAAAAACCATTCACATTTAACTTCAGAGTCCTAGCGATGGAATTAATTATAAATCGATGTACACGAAAGCAGATCCAAACAACTCGGATTAAAAAAAAGGCCTTCAAAAATTCATTCTGTGTGGCAAATGTACTTGCATCATCTCCCCTGGTATTACATTGAGAATCTCCTGTGTGTGCCATGACTGTATTACACGTATTCAGGATGCCTATGAACTGCAACATGTGGACCGTACATTTTGCTGACTCGGAGCCTTGTCCAATCCAAAAAGTTTCATTAACCTCAAATTTCTTGCTTCTGAATAAAAAATGAGTCACTTGTATAGAAAAAAGGGCTAAAATAAAAGAGCAAAAAGGGACCACTATTTTTTTTTATTACTATAATTGGGACCACTATGTTCCCCTTTTTCTCAATGAACCAAATTACATATAATATGATGCCACTTTGTGTTTATATGGACCCGGGGGCGTGCTGTCCCTTAAGGGACAACATGCATGCTGACCTCATTCGAGCTGTCCGTACTCGGCGATCAACGGTCCAGATCAGTTCGGTTATGAACGGTGCAGATCTGTTTGGGTCCGAACAGATCTGGGCAGTTGATCACCGAGCACGGACAGTTCAGATGGGATCAGCATGCATGTTGTCCCTTAAGGGACAGCACCATCCCCATTCCATATACATTGTTTTTTTATAGGTAAATAGCATTTACATAGACGTTGACAAAAGATCTCTTGTTGCTCCATGGTTATGACAATCGTGTCCCTTGTATTATCCAAAGTTATAATCAAGAACGGACGCAGAGGGGTGCTGCGCAGCCTTGTAAACTATTAAACCCCTTGTAAGTGCATTAAAAATGAACTCGATCGGACATCGATAAGTACGTGATCGGAGCATATATAACTTAAAAAAAATTGAAACATATATGACTTGAAACACTGGATGAAAACTATTAAACCCATTTTTTTCAAGTTATTTGTGTTCCGATTACGCACTTAACGATATCCGATCAAGTTGATTCTTCGTAGATTTGTAGTACTCGATGAGCTCTACGCAATTGACGTCTCCGATCATTGGACCGACACCGGCGCCAAGTGCCGCACAGCACGCTGCGCGGCACAAGGCTGCGCAGCAACCCCCTCTGTCCGAATTTGAAGGATAAGTGTGCACACAAATAAATTTTGTGAGTCTTGTTTATCATATAAAAGACAAGATCAACTATGCTAATACAATATGCAAATATACTACCGGAAAATTTACATGCATACAATATTGTACCCATATATCAAAGAAAATTATAGAAGGTCGTGTTTCATCTATATCTGATAATGAGAATCTAATTATGTATGTATTCGATGCTTCTTTATAATATAAAAGTTACTATATGTAATGGAATTGGATGGGTGGGTTCTAGATTTTAAAAGAAAACATTGGGTGGATAAACTTATAAAATTGAAATGTTTTTTAAAAAAAATTACAACCATAATTATATAAAAAAAACTTGAAATTTAAATAGGGCGGTTACTCACGCTCATCATCCCTTGGTGCATTCTAACACATAAATTCAAAACAAATTTATCTACAGACGTTCATGGTATTTGAATTTCATGTGCATCCAATGGAACTCATGTAGATCACTCAGCTTCGTACTTATACTGATCGGTGTTTGAATATCTATGTCTATAGCTAGCTCTTATGTAAATTAGCTTCTACGGTTCTACCTATGGAACGGTGCCAACGAGTGAACCGTTGGCTCAACACCCATAACCAATACGGGTATTTTAGTCGTTAAAGTAGGAGTATATTTAAAGCGCAATACTACGAACACAACTTCATACGAATTTGCACGGAGCCGTTAAATACACATAGACTCACACACAACTGTGTAAACTTTTTAATATCCATCACACAGCGTGATACGCACATTGCACATTCCTTTCAACTGTGGCCGGCGGAATCGACTCATTGGAGACGCACAATACAGTTAGTTTAATACTCAACTGTTTTTTTGGCTCGTTTTTCCAATCCAATAATCTAAAAACCTTCCCAATAGTTTATTCTTATTCTCACAAAGACCTTTCGCTTTATATCCCCAAAACCAAAAAGCCCTAGTCTCTCTTTCTCTCTTCAAAACAAGAAAATTGCCATTGCCATCTCCTGCTTGTGACCCTTTTCTCTTCTTGATTTTCAGTTTCTCGGTCTCGTTTCGAATCGACTTTTTTCTCCTGTTTATGGGGGCTGTTTTTTCTGGTCTAGTTGCAGATTGTGTTGGTGCTCCGATGGAGTCTAACCCGGGTCTCGGGGACATACCCGAGAGCTGTGTGGCTGTGATTCTGACTAATCTGGACCCCCTGGAAATCTGTAAATTGGCCCGGTTGAACCGGGTTTTCCGTGAAGCTTCGTCGGCTGATGTCGTATGGGAATCGAAGTTGCCTGAAAACTACCAAATTCTTATGAAGAAATTTTTTAGTGAATGTCCACAGAATTTGGCCAAGAAAGAGATTTATGCCAGATTGTGTCGTCCCAATCGATTCGATGGGGGTACCAAGGTAATTCTCTCTACCTTTCCCTCTTATTTGCATATAAGTTGTTCATATGGTAATGGGTTGATCTTTTTTCGCACTCCTCTGTTTTTGTTTATTTTGGTATCTGTTTTGCTCTGGTTTTTGTTAGTTTTGGTCTCTGTTTTCCTCTGCCTTCTATGCTTTGGCCTCTGCTTTGTTCTGTTTTTTGTTAATTTTGGTCTCTGTTTTCCTCTGTTTTTTTTGCTCGGAAAGTGTTTGGAACAGGGAAAAAAACATGAAAACGGTACAGGAAACGGCAGCCGACGGCTGAGTGCACCGACTGGATCTCAGCCGTCGGCTGCCGTTTCTTTCTTCTTTTTTTTTCCTGTTTCGTACCGGGGCTCTTTTTTTGGCTAGTTGTTGATATGGGTTATTTTGCTGTTGAATGAAATATTGGCAGGAAGTATGGATGGAGCAAAGTAGTGGAAAGATTTGTGTTTCGGTTTCTTGGAAAGGGATGAAAATCACAGGGATAGATGATCGGAGATACTGGAATCATATCCCATCTGATGAATCCAGGTTAGGCTCCTAACTAAACAATTTTTTTACCTTCATTTGCTCATTCCTTTTCTTTTTTCCCTCATTTCTTTAGGTTTGGAAATAATTCGTTTTGCGCACTGCACAGTCTTGAAATCTTGGAATCTAATATTTTCAAGATTTTGAAACAATTTTAATTCGTCCAGTCAATTAATGAAACACCCAGTTGATTAAAAGAAGGAAAATGATTCATAGGCCCAAAAATTACAAAAATAAGGTCACATATTTGAATTTCACAGAGGGTTTGCCCGATCGTTAAATTCAAGATCATAAAATTAGTCGAGGTACGGTGCGAGCTCAATATTCAAAGATGCAGTCATAAAAAAGAAGAAGAAAAGTTTAACCATTTTGTACAAGGAAAAGCACCAACTTTTTGTATCCAATAAAAAGGATAGATTTGGACATAAATCGACTTGCCAAAGATATTTTTATTATTTAAAAGGGCATCAACTTGCCTTGCCACTTTTTAAGTTATTCTCACACCCGTCCCACTAAACTTGCCTTGCCACTAAGGTTTCCTCTCTTTTTTTCATGGTGAATGCCTTTTGCAGTTTTGCTACATTGAAATGTTATTTGCTTCTGCGTTTGGAATTTATGCTGATACCATTCTTCTTGTATCCACCGTGAGAATGGAATCCCTTGTTCCGAAAGCTAGTTTTTCCCTCACTTAACCGCAAAGTATCGCAATTTATTTGCTTTTTTCCTTTTTGGAAATGGCTAGTGTTCCGATGAATCGGACTAATCTCTCCATTTTCTCCCATATTCTTTTCTATGTGTCTGTGTTTGCTTTTTAATATTGCATTGGGTTTGTTGAACTCTTAAGTTGGCTTGATTCTCACAGTAAAACAATTGCTCGACCTTTCGTCTTTCCAACGCCTGATGGCTGATTGGCAGGGACAGAATATAATTTTGCTGATAGTTGATATGAAGTCTCTTTTAGCAATTTTCTATACTATGCTTTTAACTCAGTAGGTAGGGCTGCTAACAAACGAGCTGCTCTCGGTGACTCGATTCGGCTCGTTTAGTAATCCAGTAGAGCTCGAGCCAGAGTTTTAGAATTGTTTAGGAAACTAGTCGAGCTCACCACTCAAAAAGCTCAGCTAAGCATACTCAATTGATCCGAGATAAAATGATACAAAATCTCAATATGTTTGCAGCAGAAGACCAACAACTGATGTGGAACTAACCTGTCTTTGCTATGCAGATTCTGCCAAATTGCATTCCTACAACAAATATGGTGGCTAGAAGTTGATGGAAACATAGAGTTCCATTTCCCCAGGGGAACATACAGCCTCTACTTCCGTCTCCGCCTCGGGAATCCCACAACGGGTCTTGGTCGCCAGAGGGTCCGTGACCATGGCAAAGTCCATGGATGGAACATCAAACCGGTCCGGTTCCAGTTTTCGACGTCAAATGACCAAAAAGCCGTCTCCCAGCGCTACTTGAATGAGCCAGCTGGGAAATGGGTCAACCACCATGTTGGTGATTTTTCTGTTGAGAATTCGTCGGAGGCGACGAAGATCAAGTTTTCGATGATGCAGATTGATTGCACACACACAAAAGGTGGTTTGTGCTTAGACTCTGTGCTGATATTGCCCAAGTGATGAGGAGTGATGTAGGAGGAGTTTTTTTTTTTTTTTTTGGGAGCTGATGTTGGAGGAGGTTAAGGCAGTCTATTTTTTGTTGTATTTGCAATTAACCGTTTTTGGCCATTGTCTTTATTGTATAGGAAGTGAAAATATTTTTGTTTTTTTCATCACTTGTACAACTTCATAAGGCTTCTTTTGGCTAATCTTCTTTGCGTAGTACTACTCCCTCGATCCCATTTTTTTTGATTCTTTTTGGAATTTCGAGCTTTTTAAGGGGATGGGCAATAAATGCATGTTACTATGAAAGGTTGGTATATATTTCCATTATTGTCTTTCAACTCTTATTTTTGAAATCGAATTTAAACATTTATGACGGTTAATTTTCAAAATCTCTCGGCTTTTTTTTTTTTTTTTTTTACTTTCCAAAAAAGACTTTCATTTTGAGACCTCTAAAATGAAATAATCTATATTACAACGGTTTTGAGAAACATTTCCTACGTGGCATCATTAAAACTGAGACTAATTTCCATGTTTAAGGTTTAATTGAAAGAAGAGTAGTTATTATCCTTTTATGTTCATTCAAATACCATACTGAGTGAATGCACAAATATTGTTTCCAATTTAATCTAATGGGTGCCCGTCGGGCAGTTTTGCTGATAAAATAATAATAATAATAATAATAATAATCTAATGGGAGAGATCAAGTACTAAAAAATAATCTCTCACACTTTCTTTATTAGCGAAGAGTTTATTCCCTATTTGCACAAAAACAAAAACTGTTTCTTACCTACCAGGAAAATAGTGCTGTCTGTTTAATTTATTTGGTAATGGAGTCAATTAGTTTATATATATATATATATATATATATATATATATATAAGAGAGGAGCAATGGTTAGAAAGATTGTGATTACGTATTAAAAAATCTTTCTTGCAAGTGTTATTATGTCTATGAAAATCATACGTGGTGTGCATTTGCAGGTTCATATATACCAAATTGTCTGAGTTATATATTTCAAGAAACTCTATATTATATACCTCAAAGTAATGAAACATAGAAACACCTGTGTAATCAGCTCAATGACAAGGTTACTTTCAAAGAAACATACGCGTTTTGTATGGTAGATCTCTATTCCACATCGAAAATAAAAGTATTTTAGACATGAATAAGTTTGTTGTTTGGTGTGTCGTAGGTTATGGTTAGTTTATCCTTTTGATTTATTGCCATTAATGTTGATACATCTTCTCCATTTGGATCTTTTGAATTTTGCAAGTGACTTAAATGGCTTTCTGTGGCGTAATAAGTGTTTCGCATTGATTTTACTAGTTTTTTTTTTGCAAATGTAGTGCATTGAATCAAGGGAAATGATTTTCATACCCTATTATTTTGTCTTTTAAAATAATAAAAAATTTACACATATAAGTTTCACTCAAAGACCAAAAAGAGAGAGGTGCGTTCATAAAAAAAGAGGGTGTGAATCACTTGCCTTTGAATCAATTCACAACTTCTATTTTATTCTTTTGTCCTTCAAGACTATTAATGAATGGGATGGAGCATTATGTAAAGATTAAATAAAGTATAATCATTTGGTCCGATTGGAGGGTGTTTTTTTTTTTTTTTGAAAACCAGTCAATTCCATTCAACGAAAGCCCCGAGGGTCGAATAGATTACATCATGAAGAACGGGAATGAACCAAAAATTATCAAAATCTAGACACGAGCACATACACTAGTAGGATCTGTGGCACCCCTGCCAGACAAAGAATCAGTCATCGATCTGATAGTAGATATCCCAAAGGATAATAAAACAAACCCTAACAATAAGCCCGGGAAGATTGATTGGATAGTTGGTATAATTGGATTCTTGCTGTATCGGAACTCCTTGGATTTGATACATTGCCTGAAATTGATTAAAACGTGTCTGGTTTCTTTTAAGAGGAAATTTTTGTAGTAAAGTGTCTTTAGGCACGAGGGGGATGAAGCCGTAAGATTACGTTGTACAATTGAACTATTTGGAAAGTGTCTTTAGACACGGGACCGGTGGCTGTGTTTGGATAGGTTTTGAAAAGAAAATTTTGAGAATAATTTTTTAGATAGTGTTTGGTTGGATTTTTAAAAATGGGAATAATGAGTTAATGATTGAAGAGAGATAGAGAGAGAATGAGAATAATGAAGTAATGAGTGGAGAGAGAAATGTTAAAAATGATTGGGAAAAGAAAGATTCTTTTTAAAAAATTTATTTGAAAATGATCAAGAAATAGAACCAAACAAGGCGGTACTTATTATAGCAACTGACAAAATTTGAGAAACCCTAATTTTGAATAAATTTTGGGGTCCAAGATGCCTTTCTAATCTTTGCGTTACGGGCCAGCTGGTCCAAAATGCCTTCTTATCTTCTAATCTTTGTGTTATGTCTGGACTCATATATAGTCAAGGTCAAACATTAAAACTCACATGCTTTTGTACGTCATATCGATCAAACTAAAAAGATGTCTTGAGAAAAAAAAAAAAACTAAAAAGACGTCAATTTGCCAATAACCTTACAAATAAAAAATTCCTTTCCCAAAAGGAACACTTCTTTTTTTCATCACATAGGAAAATTAATTTTCAGACCGGTTATCTCCTGGTTCTTCCACAAACGAGACCAGAATTCGAGCCTCGGCAGAAGCGTTTGGATTTTAGGACTATGGATAGTTTTTAGACCCCTGTGGACTAACTGATCACTAACTTCTCCGCTAATTCCTACTGATGTATATCGAATGGCAAAAAAAAAAAAAAAAATCCCCCCTGCTGCTGTCACAATAGAAAGTCTTCGAAGTTTTTTTTTTTTTTTGGTAAGTGAAAGTCTTCGAAGTTAAGATTCATAAAATCCTATCTTAGATTACCCTTCTTACAAGGAGTATTAATTGTGAGTTTCCCCTTTAATTTAAATGGAAAATCCCATAAAATCACCACTTTAAGAATGGTTGATAAAATTACGTTATGTTTCCATTAGATAAAAGGCAACTTCAATAAAAGCCACTTTAAGGGAGGATTTGATATCATTTATCAAATGGGAAAACCGTGCCTTATACGTCAGGATTATATTATAACTTTTTTTTTAATAAAATGGCGATATTGAAATTCTCCATCACAAAAATGCGTAAAAATGACATTAATATTTGCATTATTTATTTTCTATTTCGGAAAACAGTAGTAGTAAAATAGCTTGGGGTTGGCCAACCTTGGAGGTTGGCTATCGCTCTTTTTTTTTTTTTTTTGGTAGACACAAATCAAGAATGTCAAATCATCAAATTAATCAAAGGCTAATCACCCATGGAGGTTAATCTTTAAAGAAAATAAATAAGAGAATTCCAAATCATAAATTAAATGCTAGCTCATCCATATCGGGTGGCGGCTATCACTCATTTAAAATAGTGAAAATCTAGGGTTTGATTTTTCCGGACAAGAAGTTGGCCCTCGTAGTAATCTAACTGTCCCTCGTTGTAATCTAACTAATATTAACATAATAAAATCTTATTTTCTGGCAAAATAAAAATAAAATAGTTGGCCTAGTAGTCAAGGACGGAGCCAGAAAAATAAAAATTTTATCCTCAAATTATATAGACCGCTATTACTAGATTAAACTGAAACTATTCTTTTTTGGTACTTTACGTGCATAGGACAAACATTATTGATTAATTTTTTTATATTATTATATTTTTTCGTAGAGTGGATGAATATTCATAATGCAATTTATTTTTTTACTTTTTAAGTACATATTTTCACCACCACAAAGGTAAAATTCTGGTTCCATCCGTGCCTAGCAGTACACTTGAGATTTAAGAGGCTGCTTGCATGCTATCACTTTTATTGAGGTCAGATGGGGCCCACCAGTGAACGTTGCATTTGGCCCCGGAATAAATCGGGATGGGCCCAGAATTAATCGCGAAGAACTCAAACATCTTGTCGTTATTGAAAAAAAAAAAGGGCCCACTTTCGGATTTAGTGTCTTTTTTTCTGGGGTCTTCTGACTAATCATCATAATTGAGTTTCGTCTTGACATGGGAAATTAAATTACTCCTTCCGTTCCTTGGTTCCCAATCCGACTACGGGCACATACTTTCAAACACACCCCAGCCACACCCATCTACGTGGCAGTGCCACTTCACCAGAGGGGACCCGCCATTTCACTTGCACCCAATTTTTTTTTTTTTTTTTAAATCTCTCTCTCTCCTCCCCCAAAACCCACCGCTCTCCTCACCCTTCTCTCCACCTCTTCCAGCGGCCACCAGCCACCACCACCGCCACTTGTACCATTTCATCATCACTCACACCATCACAAACTGCCCTTCACCATCTCTTGGAGGTGGACCAGATGTACCAGCTTGCTTGCCCGTCCATTACAAGTTACAGTGAGAGTAGATCTCACTTTCCGGGCACGCGCCGGCGTCAAAGAGCGCGTGAGTGGGATTTCAAAGTTGGACTGGTACCATTGCAATCGTCTCACCAAGACGAATTAGAATGTGGGAACAAAAAAAATTTCCTATCAAATTTTTGTTTCTGTAAAATCGGACGGAAATCGAAAGTCTCTCTGATTTAAGGGGGAAAAAAATCAACAAACCCCATGTGGTGGCTGAGTCACTACTTCAGAGGAAAAACCATCGGTGAGTCCCATTTCATTTGTCTTGTTGGCTGGCCGGCGTGTGACGGCATATATCACCTCTAACCAGTCGGACCCCAAGTGTTGATGTGCAAAAAATTCTCAATTATTTTGGTGTTTGATTTCCCTCTTGGGATTTCCGGTGGGATTTCAGGGCGGAGAGAGGGGAGGAGGGAGGTGGGTTTGGGGGAAGAAGGAGCTGAGGGGAGAAGAGAAAGAGAGAAATCAGTTTTTTTTTTTTTCAATGAAGTGGTGGGCCCCTCTGCTGACATGGCACTGCCACGTAGGGGGTGTGGCTGGTATGTGTTCGGAGGTATGTGCCCCTAGACTTATTGGTTCCTAAATAACAGTTCACTACGAAAAGTCGTGTCATTTTTCAAATAAAAAAATAAAGTACTTCTATGTATCATTTTTTGAATTTTTTCGCACTGAATTAAAGTATTTGTCGACTACTTTAATTTGATGCGAAAAAATTCAAAACATGATAGTCGGAAGTATTTCATTTTTTGATTTAAAAAATGGCAAGAGAGAGAGTAGTTCTTTTATTTAGGAACGGAGGGAGTACAGAAAACCAACAAACGTTTTCGCTTCATCATTCTCCTCTCTCATCATTTTCGATAAAAAAAAAAAAAAAACTCTCCATTCTCATCGTTATCTTCTCCGAACAATCTGATAACTGTGGCTGTCGGTGCCGATCACTTCTCTCTCTCTCTCTCTCTCAATTGCGGTAGATCCGTTCCCTCTCTCGTAAAGGCTCTCTCTCTTTTCTTCCGATTGTATACATTTATCTATCTACCGGAAATTTTTAACAAGAAATTATTTCCATTGCCCAGTGCATATGATCATTCGAATTAATTCGCACGATTTTCCTAATAGTTTCATCTGTTACTGCCAATTTTGTACAGCACAGATGCGAAAGAATTCACTCACCCACTACGCATAGGGTTGTTGGTAATTGAAGGATTGTTGATTATTTATTGAATTCTTTGTCCTTATGTGTAGATGTTTAATGGGTGAAAATTCAATTCTGTTGTGCTGTTGCAATTTCATGTTGTTGAACGATTGTTTCTTTCGTTTTCTCCTTTTTTCATTTGCAAAGGAGGTTGATTGCCGGGGTAATTACGAATTATCGTTTTTTTTTCCCCGCGAAATTGCAGTCTAAGTTAGGTTGAAATGGAGGCTTGTAGAGATTTCATACAATGGCTCGGACCCGACATGGCTATAAAGATCCTAATGTGTTTGGAGGACCCGACTGATCTCATCCGTGCGTGTTCAGTTTCGAGTTCTTGGCGCCAGTTTGGTGAGCTCGCACTTCAAAATTGTGAACTTTACTTCAATAATCGTTTATGTTAAGTTGTCACACCACTGAATTTTTTGCCAGTCAACTTGCACATCATAGCTTTTGTTTGTGATCTTATAAGTCTGGACAATTTTGGCCTCTATGCTCAAGTTTTATTTTTTGGGACAATTCTGAATTCTGGTCTATATTATTTTCAAGACTGTGCGCGCATTTTTTAGACTGTTCTATAAAAAGTGTGCAGTGAGGGATCTTTCTCGGTAACAGTCTTTGGACAGTTGCGGACTAAATTCGAGTTTTTTTCTACACCTCCCATCTCAGATTTTGCTAGTCCATCTTTTCATTATCAGTTTTTCCCCAATATTATCCCTTGGGACTGGTTATGAATGCAATCAAAAGTGATAATGAAGGGCCACTATTGTAAATTATTTTCCTTTCAATTTTAAACTTGTATGAAGTTACTAGATTTCTCATTCTTAAAGAGGCTCATATATTGGGACGGAGGGAGTATTTGTTTACCGAATGGCTCAGTGCAGATTTGATGGAGTCAGTACTGCCCTTGCCTTAAAATCTTGGGTGCTAAAGTTTTCCAAATGCTTAGTGTAAAATAGGATACCCCATTTTAGTTACTGTATAAAATTATCCAAGTACTTGCACCCGGTTTACTGTGCCAATTGGGTCTGATGTAGTCGTGCCCGGGGCTGGTTCCTGGGTACCAGTGAAAAGGGTTTTATAGTCAACTGATAAAATAGGAAATACTATGGAAGTGGTTTAATCTGTTTTTTATTAGTTCTGATATGGGTTTGATTGTTATGCAGTGATTGCAAATCATCTCTCTAAGCAGCTTTGTTTACGAATGTTTCCTGAAATATCAAGTGCTTCTCATGCTATTGAGGTGAAAAACACAATAGAACCTGTAGAAGTCAGCGCTGAAAATTCTTTGGAATGGGAGTTCATGAAGAGGAATCATAGGGTCTATGCTTTTTTAGCACGAGGTCTTACCTCTTTCATTAGAAAAGATTGCATTTCACAGGCCATTTGTGCATCCAGCACTGATAATTACCCTGACGAAAGCATTCAAAACACTTTGGAATCTAGAGATAGGGTTGACCTAAGAGCTTCTTACTGGTCAAGCGAAGGTGCAAGTGATCCTACAGTTCCCGAGACATTAGTCTATAAGTTGATTGCAAAGTTGTGCGTGATCACTGAAATCCATGTACAACCATTCCAAGGTTAGTTCGAAACACCTTTATCCTCGTGTTGTTCTTGTTCATGTGTTGGACTCTGAATTTCAATTTTCTATGTTTCTATGTCAGCATATTTTCAGTATGGATTCCCCATATATTCCGCAAAGGCTGTGCGATTTCGAATGGGATATATTGGAAGTGGTTCAAGAGATGAGTTTGAGGCTGATCAAGAGTTCACTGACAGCGCATTCGTATGGACATATACTTCACCAGAATTTCCAATGGCTCAGGTGAGTTTAACAATCCACATGCGAGGGGCTTAGATTTCTTTCCGTAGGTTAAAAGGCTGGGAGGAAGTCAAAGGGAGAAGAAAGAGAGAAAGGTTACAACAGCTTCCCCTCTACGTTCTTTGTGAGAAGCAAAGAAGAGGAGGGAGGAAAACTTAGGGAAAATCTCACGGGTCTACAAATTGAAATTGTTTATGTTTTACTTTTTCTCCAACTTCCTCATCTTTAAACAACACGTACGTTTGGTAATTGAAAAGGATAATGTTTAAATTAAGTATCTCCTTTATGCTCAACCTTTTCGGTAGATGAAGTCCATATGAAGGTTTGGGCAGTTATCTTCTCCCTTCTTGTATAGGTATTTGTAAGCTAATGTATATTCTGTGTAGCGTGGACTTTGTTATGTTAGTATGTCTTACCATTCTGAAAAGTGAATATACGTGATCACACTAGAAAACTTTAAGATATGGTAACCTCAAGCATACTTAAAATAGTATCATGAAGATGCTATGTTCGGAATAAAATGCAGTGTTGTTTAGTTCTATACTTCTGTTTCTCAATATTCCTAGCATCTGTTTTGTTGTTTGGTGCCTTGTTTCGAAACTAATTAGCTTTGGATGGCTTTCTCATTGATATTAGGAGAATCAACTGCAAAAGTTCAAGCTTCCAGAACCTGTTCTTTGCGTAGGTGGAATATTGCAAATAGAGCTGTTGGGTAGGGTACAGAAACAAGAACTGGACAGTTTATACTACATATGGTTAGTTCGTCAATTTTTATCTCCTATTATTGTTACTCGTTCTTATTGTGGGATGACTTTTTGTTATGCTATCAGCAACATTCCCAAGTGCATGGCCATGCTACATTAATCCCAAGTGCGTGGCCATGGTATATTAATTTTAGTTATTGAAGCATCCTTGTGATGCTGTGAATTGTAATTTTCAAGGTAGGGCTTTGCGTTTGGGTTCATCTAAAGAATATGTTAAACCATCTATCTCAAAACCAATTGGCAATAAGGGAAGAGGCCGTCTAGGCTCATATAATAGTTTTTGGAGGTTATAATTAACCAATGTGGGACAAGCTCTACCAGAAGAAACTCGAGGAAACTATAAAATGTCTAACCTGTATGAATAGGATACCCAGGCTGGTTGACTCATTGCGTCTTATTGTCGAAACAATATGTCCTGTTTATATGAGGCTACGCGCTCTAGGCTCATCTAATGAGGGAAATTAATGTATCAACCTTGATAACTTCCACATGAGAGCATTTGTGTCAGACCATGGCTAGGCACGAGTAGGTATTTCCAGTGTGAAACATAAAAACAATAAGGAACACAAGGCCTCCGAGGACTAAACCCTACAGCTGGCTCGCAGGACAAGAGATCTTTGTACAGAAGGGCATCTGGCGCGTCCCTTACTCCAGGAGTTGACCTCATTTCCGTCTTACTGTTTTATGAAAAATCAGTAATTTATTCATTCTTTCAATTTCTTGTCTCTTCATGTGCATTTTACTTATTTCTTGCCAACATGTCATCTTCCTCCTAAATTATACTATAGGCTGTAGCAGGGAAATACATGTTGCTTTGTCTCTTCTGATTCTCTTAATGTAGGAACCTCCTTGCTTTGCCCAATGAACCTTTGCCTTCAATCACGAATTGTGGACTGCCACGCATAACAATGATTGATTCTTAGGTCTGTGAGGTTGGTGATTACTGTTTGATTTAATGTAGCCAATCAAATCTCTGCAGCAGGAGACCCATTTGAACGTGAAAATTTTCATTTTCATTGGAAACTCGCCATCACAAACTAAGAGATTGGTAAAGACACGATTTGTTGAATGTGCCAGTGGCTTTTGAAGAAGACTAACACAACGCCCTTGCTAAGTAGTGATTTTTTCATTATTTAGCTGACAATCTGAATTCAAGTATAATTCCAAAGAATAACACGGTATGACAAGTAATATGTGATATGGATTGTGGGGGCTTATGGTATTATACGTCATCCATATTCCATACATGTCACGTGGTGAACTATACAAGGACAAGGCATTTTGTTCATCAGAGTGAAAATAACTGCAGCGACCGCAACCACACTCGGCGGATGACATAGGTCCGACCCATCCGGTGGTGTTGCATGTATGTGCTAAATGATTTTTTTAGGTTCTGTTTTCACATTCCCTAGATCCTGTATTAAATGTTCATCAAATTCCTAACTAGATCTTGTTGTAGTTCTGCATGGAGAAACGTAAGGTTAGATTTAAAGGAATTTAGTAACTTTTACGTGTTTAGAGTATCATATACTCAGACAGTTACTCAAAGAAGTGGACCCTAGATATTATTTCAAAAGACTAGCTGTCCCGATCCTTCTGCGATGTGAACAGATCTTCCATTTAAGTTACTGGGAAGGATTCGATGTAACTTCCACTTAAGTTGCTGTCCAGCTTTAGTATAACCATGAATGAAAGCAAAGGTCAGATATTTCAGTAATTTCTGATCCATGCAAGTATGCAACTGTTTTCCAGAATTGGTCGTCAGATCTGCTGAATATGTTAATTATATCAAGTGTTGGCCTTTTGCAGCATCTCACACGTTCAAGTTGTGGGGCGGCCACTCTCCTCGCCATTTGATGTTGAAATTCTTCATCCTTCGGGAAGATGCATGTTGAGGTACTGTCCTAAGGCAGAGAATTGCTCCTCTCCCACCAGAGCTCCCGAGGAGGGGGAGGCAAGTGAGCCCACTAGTTTCCGGGCTTTGGCTGCAAGTGTGAGGGGTTGGGAGCAAATGATTCTTAACACAATACTTGGGGGTGGAACAGTGGTGATAGATGGTGATGATTCAGGCAATGATTCAGACGACGAGCTTGTTGCTTGATTTTTCATTTTCGATTTTTTATGTGGTTTTTTTTTCTTTCCCCGAAGTTTTTTTAGCTCTCTGTCATAAAATTGAATCTCTTCGTTCTCTAGTTGAGATATTCTCTTTCTTGGTATGTTGATTAGATAAGAACTTATGATCTGATCCTGAGACTGTTTTGAATGCTGTCCTCTAATTTATTTCATCCTCCTCCTCCTTAGGAGTAAGAATACCATGCCAAAAGTTGAACAATGAAAAGAGTATCCATGGAACAGGTTTTGCCGTATGGTGCAAATTTGCCGCGGGTGATTGCACCAATGAAATGGTGCTAGGTCGGCGCTGTAGGCTCATTGACGCGATTTGAACCTTTCATTTTCTGAAACTTCAAACATTTACGAACCGTTCAAAAAATGATCAATTGACATTTATCTGGGGAAAAATGGACACAAGTATAACAGTGAAAATGGATCATTTTTTAAAAGACAAGTTGCGGTCCGTTCTGGAACTATCAATCTAACTTAATTTCAATGGGCACAATGCTTGGGCTCTGGTATGGAACTTGGATCTACCAGAAAGGGTTAAGATTTTTATATGGAAATATCTGAAGGGTATCCTCTCGGTTCAAAGTGGCCTTGCCCACCGTATGCAAAACATGCCCCCTTTTTGCCCTCTTTGTGGAGATGAGGAGGAGACTCTTGCCCACCTATTTTGCCAATGCAATTGCACTATACCGGTTTGGAATGTTTCTGCTTTTCCCACCGCTGCAATGGCAGGTGCTTCTCCACTCCTTTCAAAGATTGGATTATGGATTGGATTATTCGTTTCCATTGTGATAAATAGAAGCTCTTTTTGTTTATAGCAATCCTCTGGGCTATTTGGAAGCAGAGAAATCAATTTGTCTTCTCTGGGGTTCCTTTTAGTGTTAATGCAGTTCTTGCTCAAGCCAGTGACAATGCTTCATGGTTCAATTGTGCAAGCCCGATGACATAATCATATCCGTAGAGTGACTCCTCCAACCACCAGCAATCCTACTTTTATCTTAAAACCGTATCCCAATTTGGGCTCTTCTCACAAAACTTGTTTTCTGCATGTGGATGGTGCTTGGAAGGCTAACAACTCATGGTGTGGTTTGGGTTTTACGGTGTCTCTGCCGAGCGGTTTCCTAATAGCTCAAGTAGCCATGTCTTCCTACAGTAGTAGCCCCCTCCAAACAGAAATTTTGGCAATCCAACAAGCAGTTGCATGGTCAATAAAACATGGATTTGATGTTGTATACATTTTTACTGATTATTTTAATGCTGTCATGCAGATAGGAGGGAGGCATGATTGTCACTATAGGGACCTCTTTTTGATCGAGAACCTCACCATCGAGATCTCTAGGCTCTCTTTTTGCCAGATCTCAAAAGCTTCACGCAAGGAGGTTCAGAGAGCTCATTTCCTTGCTAGGAAAGCTCTTGTTTCTTTTTTGGCTCATCCGGATACAGGGAGATGGAGATCAGCGCTCACAGGATGTCACCTGACTTTTGTGACTTTTGTTATAGCCTGCCTTTTGTGTTTGTTGCAGCACTATTGTTTGTATATTTGCTCTTGTTCTGATACTCTCTCTATATGTGGTTTGGTTGAATGAAATTTCTCTCTTATTGCCAAAAAATAAATCTAACTTAATTTTAATTTTTGGTTTAAGAAACCTCTTTCGCTTAATAGCCGGTTTATGGCAAAATATGGAACCAAATGCAAAATTTTGCAACCCAATGCAGTGCCAAATCTGGTTCTAAAATGGCACAAATGGAAAAGTGGTTCCAAATATAGAACCAAGGATCTTGCAACCTCACCAAATTCCGACTGCCATTTCACAATCTAAACCGGAGTATACCTAAAATAGGCCAGTAAGTGGCCTGAGTCTGCTGTCGCCGGAAAAATGGCCGAAATCATGAGCCGTCCTTTACATGTTGAAGTCGCTGGAATCTACTCTCACCACAATCAACTCCGGAATTAACTTTGGAATCTTCTACAACACCGACCGGAATCTACTCTCACCATAATCGACCGAAAACCCTTGACTATCTCATACGCAGACAGAAATGGAGAGAGAGAGAGAGAGAGAGAGGGAGAGAGAGATTTGTGTTGGACTCGATCTGGTTTGTGCAAAGAGAGAAATCCCTTTGCCGGTTTTCCTCCAATTTTTTCGATCTATTTGGGTTCTCTGGAACATATTGGAAGGAAAGAGAAGAAAGAGATTAAAGGCAATTATCCAGTGTACCCAATTTCACACCACTCAGTGTTTCCAACGGTATAATCAACGGCTCTTTTTAGTCCAACGCCTATAATTTGATTTTTTTTTTATCATTCCAACATGGTTGAAAATAACATAGATAGTTGAATTTGGGTTGAAAAATTAATTAACAGTGAGGTGGAGGGAAAGTTAATTAAATTTGGAACTACTACCGGAGGCTGAGTTCTAGTTTAGCACCAAAAACTACCATTTGATGCCAAAATATGGCAATGGCTATAGCCATTTTGAAACTAGCATTGGATTTGCTCTAAGAAATGACTCCAATTGGTAGATCCGTGTCCTCTCTCATAAAGGTACTCTCTCCCCTCTCCTTCCGATTCTATCTACTCCCTCTGTTCCAAAATGTTTTGTCTGTTTCCTTTTTTGGACGTATCAAAGATTTGTCTATATCTTTTATATTATAATATTTTATATATTCAATATAGATTTTGTTTGATAGATTTCAATTAATTTTCTTAGACAAAAATTATGAAATCATATAAACCATTATCGATTGTGAGATATAAATAATTTTTTGTGATGTTCCAAAAAGGAAACAGACGAAACAATTTGGGACGGAGGGAGTATTTATCTACTATAATCTATCTGTCTTGTCTGATTAATTAGGTTAAATGGAAGCTTGTGGAGATTTCATACAATGGCTTGGACCCAAAATGGCTATAAAGATCCTAATGTGTTTGGAGGAACTGGCTGATCTCGTCCGTGTTTGTTCAGTTTCGAGTTCTTGGCGCCAGTTTGGTGAGCTCCCAGCTGAAAATTATGAACTTTACTTCGATACTAGGTGAGCTCCGATCGTGCAAGGCACGATTGGTTTAACCCGTTGGTTTCTAAAATTCGGTTTAACCCGTTAGCTTATAAAATTCTTGTTTCTATTTACGTACTATTTTCGGCCATACATTAATGAGAAAACATGCATAAGAAGTTGAGATTATGCAAAAGTATCTTTATCTTGATAGCCACATTTCTAATATAAATTGAGGATTTGCAAAAGCATTTTCTGAGATGTCTCAATTACGGTATGTTATACAGTGAAGAAAGGCTTGAAAGCTTACCGAAAAGTTACCGGTTCGAAGAGATTAGCCCTTCATCAACGTCATAGGTGCTGCTCTATAAAGGACTCCAGAGGATGGATGGATGGACAAATCCAACACCAATCATACTCCCCCGACATCCTGAGACACACACAAGTGATTAGATGCACTCCCAACCCATACGAATTTCGGCAGTAATAAGTAAACTCCTAATGCACTTTCAGTAGATATATTGACTATTTCTCCTAAAATTATGTTCCAGTTCAAAGTTCATGTACATTCACATATATAGAACTCCAATGTTAAATACATGTATTCCCTAGCTAAAAAGCATTCTCTGGTCAAATCATCAATTGTGAGTTGTATATATGTCAATGTCTAAAGGAAAATCTAATAAAAAGAAGTATTGGTCAGTATAAAAAGTCCAAATTTACAGGTTTGCAGCCTCTGTATTATGGTTACCATTCCAATTTATGTATTTAACTGTTGATGGTAATTTCAATATACGTATTGCTACTTTTAATGCCCCCCATGGAATTTTTCTTAGTTTTTGTTCTATTAGATGCCTCTTTCCTATGATGCACTGCCATATTCGCACTCTTCATGTTGTGCTTAGCACGTGTTGTTGGCCCGTTGATTAAGCATTGTGCTATTATATATTAATTAGGATTAAGTGATTTGTTGGATTAGGTTTTATTGATATTAAGTTGATATCTTGGCCACAGTTTTGCCTAGAATGCATGCATGTGTTTGTATATTACTCCCTCCGTCCCTTTTTAATTATGTTACCTGGGAATTCCAACTATTTTTCTCTCACATCAACTTTTATAACTTTTACATCTACTTTCCATTACTTACTTTTATCAATATAATAATACCCACTAACTTTTTAAAAAGAAATCAACTTTTAAGGGCAAAGTAGAAAATGTACCCATTAACTTTTCAAAACACACGCTTATTTAGGGACAGTCCAAAATAGAAATGTACACATTGTAAAAGGGACGGATGTAGTAACAAAATTGCCAAGAGCTAACGCGACTTCAAACCAACCACTTGCCATGCACTAACACGGGAATCTTAAGTGACAATCATAGACACATGCATAATCATAAACAGTTAAACACCACACTTCTCTAGTAAGTTTTGAAGGAAAAGTGGTCTCAAAGATAACTCAAGCACTTGCCAACCAACACAAACCAACGATGTTCAGTCAGATGTCTATAAAAATGAAGCACAAAGAAAAGGCACGTGTTAAGTATATATACAATCACCACATTAATAGAAGACACAATTAGAAGAAGTTTGATCCAAGTATAACAAAGAAACTGAAGTTTGATTTCAACACAGCAATTCAATTTTGGGTAGCATCTAATTGTTTGATGCATAATATAGAAGAAAATAATAGCTTCACTCCAAGGTTTTGATAACGCAATTTATATTGTACGCGATGAGGGTAATCTTCTCAAGGCTTTTCACGAAAGCACTTTGTGGATCGTGTAAAATAACATGATTGATGTTCCCAGCACTTTACATTTCAGTTGGGATCAAGTAAGCTCTCTCTCTCTATCTTGTACTCTTAACTATTCCATAAAAATGAGATCAGCAAATTATTTCAGGAGAACAAAGTAAAACAAAAGCCATATATCATTGTTATGAACCCTAATTGTTCATGTTGATGGTCATGCTCTATGATTTCTGAAATTCAGTCAGATCTTATTCAATTGAATGTAACGAAGTAACTATTTCTATTCACATTATATACACATGGTCAAGGTTTTTGACAAAGATAGATGCTCTACAAGATGCAGATTATTCACTACAAAAATAGCTCAATTCCATCTTTTGGAATCCTTCACTACGAAAATAGCTCAATTCCACATTTTAGAATTCTTCGACACTTTAGATTTTGCTTTTGCATTTTTAAATGCCTGCTTCTTACGGGCTTCCCTCTCAACCTGATAAGAATATACAAAGGAATTGATCATATTTAACCAGAATAACAAAGTGAACATAATTTTGCTACTTTCCACTATCATTACATTGTTTGAGAATAACTATAAGGGTAGCACTACCTTTGACACTTTTGACTTGGCTTTCACCTTAGGAGACTTTTCGTCAAGATCTGCCTCCCGTTTAAGCGCTCTTTGTCTTGCTTGAATGTTCTTCTCTAAATAGTACTGCAATTTTAGAATTATCGAATAACAAGAAACCATTGAACTCCTAAACCAGGATTTCTGTAAGACAAGCATATGATTCTAAATTCAAGTTTGAGAATGTTGCACATACCAGAGCAGGCATACGTGAGGAAGTTTGAATTCTTGGAGTTCAACAACTTTAGGGGACTCCGTGCATTACCTAGTTGGTGAGCTCATAACAATATATCACATACAAAATTATACTGTCTCTGTCATACTTTTCTAGCCCAACTGCACTTCTGGTTCCATCGAAATCTGATCATAATAAAATAATTGAATGACATGCCAACTCCAATCAGTTACAATACCAAGTTAATATAACCGTTCATCTGAATCAGAAATAGCATATGAAAACCAAAAGTTTTCACATACTTGTACAGGTTTTTCCCAGAAACGATCCACCCCTTACACCAGTCCAATTCAATCTGTACTCCAAAATTTTGGCTTTCCAAGTAAGGTTGACATGCAAAGAAATAAGAGCGTTTCTGACCGCCATTTAATTTTGAGAGGAAATATTTTTTCCCCAAAGAGGAAGAATGTGCTACTCAATGGTCACTCAAAATAGATCTAAGATTGACCACTCGCAAGGTTGAATGATTTGATCAAGGGGGAAAAAAAACTCAACAAACAAACTCAACAAAGACATATGTTCGATATCAAACACAACAAACAATAATTCTATTAGTTATTCAGTGGTTTTAAGTTCTTGAATTGGAAGTCTTCACAAAACTATCCAACCCCATTTCTATCATAAGCATCCCTCTGCAGGGGGTCACTCAAAACCTGATAAGCTTCACCCAGTACCTACTGACATTGAGGATCCTTTAATCATAAAGGAGAATACGGTAAAATATGGAAGTAAGATAGACACAAAATGTTAATTCAGACACCTCCTCCTTATTTTCAAGCACATGGTTCAAATTAAAAAGATATAGAAAGGGATAGTCCCATTAGTGCTGAATTCTCTAGTTCTCTACAAATCCGGACACCGAAGGAAATGATCAAAGAAAGATGAAAAGGAGACAGTGGACTTGCCATAATCAGAAGCATGAAGACGAGACTTCTAATGATTTTGAGGTGCACATGCATTTATGTTCTGGCCTCTCTTACCTATTATTACTTCCAACACAACTACACCACGAAAACAGAGAAACAAAAGTAAAAGTGAAGAAACCAACATAACTCTTTCCAACTATGATCTGGTGATATTTATTTGCTGTTGGTCCAACTCTACAACCTTTTGCTAACCCCTGGTATTGAAAGCCTTGATCAATACTAAGGGACTCTATCCCGTGCAAATAGGCCCTAACTCTTTGTTTAGCTATTCAAGAAACAAAGGACTCCCTCTCTCACTACCAGTTGATCCTCAGAGGACTTATCCTCATGTTCAATCAACTAATCTTAATCTTATTCTTGCATGTTGGTCGCACTATTGGGAGAAGTTTTTATAGATTCTTTGAAAAACCAGCTGAATGCATCAAGACAATGAGCAAACCTTTGAATCATTAGTAAAAACAAAATTACTTTTATCTAAATGGAAAAGCAAAAAGTTGCAGGAATATGACCTTGCTTGCACATTTTCAATAATCTAGAAGAGGAAAAGTAATTATCTTCAATATGTGGGTGATATATATACTTACACCAAAGCCAGAAAATCATCAATATCAACAGCTATACCACCAAAATAGAAAAGCAAAAGTAAAAGTCAGGAAACCAACATATCTCTTTACTACTCAGAACTGAGTTAATTACCGTTAAGATGGAGCAGCTACCATGCACCCCTAAAACCGGTTTAATTGATCAAGACAATGAGCAAACTAAGCTAAAAAAACATCCACATCCACAGCTATACTACCAAAATAGAGAAGCAAAAGTAAAAGTAAAAGTCAGCAGATATGCTAGTTTCCTGACATTAAAATTGCTCAAATTGTTCAACTAAAATCATTGAACACGCAGCAATAACAGACCAAACGTTACTGGCGGAGACATGATTTCTGCTTGAGGGGGCCAACATAATAGACATCTTTATCTAAGTGTATACTGGTGATGGACCTTTCGCTTTTCAATATAATTTATTTGTGCACTGAAATTATTCTAACCTAAAGTATTAACAGGTTATCTTTCCTATTAATCTAGACAACTGCAGACTTATAACACGGGCATGAAAACAAACAGAAGACTGAAAGCAAGAAGAGCTAATATTCAATTTATCTCCTATCAATTGCCAAGCACTATGAAACAGAAAGTAAAACCCTCCGTTGTATATATTCTACAAGACGTATCCTTCCCTTAAGACAACTAATTTGTCCTTTTTTCCCTTTTTTTTGGTTATTAGTCCAGCAAATTTAATCGAAAAAGATACTTTTCTTTTATTTTCAAATGGAATACAGTTTCACAAACCCCAAAATAAAGCTGCCTAATTTAGAAGCAGTTTCATAACATGCAGAAAATAGTATTAAAATCCCAACAAAAGTATATCAACACAGTTCCACACTCGACCTGGGCGATCTCTTTACACCAGATCACCCTAAGTCATTCCTCCCCAACTCCACTCTTCCCCTACCTCCCTTTTGATTTTCAAATACATCCTCAAACCCAGATAAATGGATTAAGTGGCTAACAAGAAGAGTAATAAAAGCCAAAGACGGACGAAATCAAAATGGAAGAAAGCTGTACCTCTGCATGACGTGCGATGACGCGAGCACGGGCAGAATCGAACCTCGCGGCTGCAGCCGACAAAAAGATTGAGCAAGGAAAAAACAGGAATGTATCCCCTTCATCTGAAAGAATTGAGTTGTCTATGGCATCAAGAAAACCAAACGATAAACAAAACTCATGAGGATTTGCAAGTTTCAGACACTGACACTTCGAAAACTCTGACACTTTTTCTGCAATGTGTCCGAGAATTCTTCGATGTCTATGATTAAAATAAATATGTGATTAACACTTCCTGAACACTTGGAAAAATAGTAATCCTTGTTGTTTATGTTATTTTAAACTCAATTGAAATTTGTTAGGTATCTTTTAGGGTTCCTAACCTTGCCCATGTCTTTTTTCTTTTTTTTTAAGGTTCCTTGGTTCTCATGCCAATCTAGATTCTTCAAAAGTTTTTGTATGCGATCATAGCAATCTTAGTAATTTTAAAATACACAGTTGAAATGCCTAATCGTAATAGATTGCTGGAGATAGGTACATAAAAGACCTGCAAGCATGGTACCACTATTGGTAACTTTCTCCAATAAATGGGAAATCCAAAATTGCTGCTTCTTTCTGCTAATCAGTTGAACCTTTGCCAAGTTATAAGTTGGAAACAAAACTATAGAATTATAGAATTATGAGGTCACTTGTGTAAAACTGATTGTGCATCACTCTAACTGAACTCTGATCCATAAAAACACAACGAGACAATACATATGAAAAGAGAGTTACTTTTTGAGTCAGTATAGTAGACAAACAAATAGAGGTGAAATAATCCCTACCACAAGCTGGAAAATCTCATTGCGCTTCCTTTCGCCACCACGAAACCCTTCACTCACGTTTCTATTTAAGAAGTCTACTTTCATATTCACAAGCTCGAGCTTGGGAGAGATGTAGCCATAAAACTGCATTGATAAATAAAAAAGCAAAAAGCAATGGGTAACAGCATGAACTACATGAATTGCATTTTCAAGACGTTCTGCCATTTCTTGTTCAGTTTGAACTTTGCCATGCACCTGCATCCAATATTAGAGTCGTGATCTCAGCTTTCCCAAATGAAATTATAGTAAAAATCACATTTCTAAATTATGTTAATTCACGATTCATCAGACAAAAGACATAATTGTGGCACATTGGGCTAAAGAATCTGCTACAACTATTAATAGATACAAAAATTGTAATTTGCTAAATCAATGGGTGTTGGGTTCCCACTTCCTTAAGAAACTCGTACATCAACAGAGATATCATCCAAAATCGATACAATGTGGCTAAGAAATACATTTTAGGAACAAAAATGCGAAGTCTCGAATCACATTATAAGAATTCAAATTCAGCCTAAACATATATATCAGGTCAAAATTCATAAAACCAGTAAAAATGAGCAGCACATTCTACGCTAATGGGTGCCTAATCAGCCTTGCAAAGCAATGATACATGAGGCAATGTATTGAACATAGGCTAATCCATGCCACCAACCATTCCTACCAACCTAACAATATAAGACTATGTCCAAATGCCGCTAATATTTTGGAATCCGCAAAGTGATTCTTACGTACCAGGATCCGATGCAGTTAGAGGGGCTATGGCCAAGAATCTGCCAATTTTCATGAGAAAATAAATGGAGAACATAGTCAAAATCCTTCCACACAAACTTTTGAGTTACACTTCTGATTCAGCTTTCAGATCAAACAAATAAAATGCGGAAATCTCACAAAATTTCAAAATAAAATAAAATCCCAAAGAACGGAACTCATCTTTAATAATAAAAAAAAAACACTCATACAGTATCTGACCTTGAGCTCCTGTGAAAGCATTATCTTCATTTGTTGCAAAATAGAAGAATAGCTGAAACCAGTAAAGAAAATATCAATGACCATTAGAAAGAACAAATAAAACATGGTAAAAATGAACAATGAAAAATCGAGGAAATTTAAGTCAGCTAAAGAAGTCATTAGATTTTTTGTTAGTGTATTTGCGATTGGGTGCTTAATCATAAGGGGATCTCAACTCGGACAGGGAATGGTTTCTTTTTCTTGTGAGTGGGCTGCTACAATGTTTTTGTTCCTTTTTCCATGTTTTCGAGGACTTTAAATGGGTCAAGTCCAGTTTTGGGTATTGCTTCTGTGGTAATATAATGGTAATTGTACCTTTTACAATAAACGATACAACGAACTTTGAAATATTCAAGCCATGATCTTCATCTCTCCCAAAACTGTTTGTATTTGTTCTCTCTCAAAATCTTACTTTTCATCTTTCCTGTACATCAGATCTAAACAAATATGAATTACATATTAAGTATAGATTGTTGTAGCATCAAACTTTTTCAGCAAGCTCACTTTTTAGTCTGAGTTTTAGGGTTCAGATTAGGCAGCAAAAATTAGGGCTTTGATACTGTCAAGTCAGGCATTTGTTTTACCTGGTAAGGCAACATAAAAACCTCCCTTACACCATTGGTTGAAGTCGTCAAATATCAGTGCCAAAGAGAAACCCTAAGAAGAAGAGGACAAATCAATAGATCACTGATACTCCATTTAGAGAGCACGATTGAGAGGTATAAGAGGTAATAATTATAGTTACAAGTAGAAGAGATACTCTGTAGAATTGCAATCCATAATATGCTCAAATCCTACCTATTCAATAGTTATTGAAAACCTGTCATGGTAGAGCTCTCAACCTCAATAATATCAAACTCTCTGCAGAAGTATCAAATCACAATTTGAGCTATCTTATTATTGCAGAAAAATGTCAAATCCCTCCATGTGAAGTCCACAACTATGCAAACATAGCTCAAATTTACACCGAGAATGGCGTGACTAATACCTCATACTCTCAAAGGCGACCTTCTGCAACCCAAGATTGGTATGCTGAACCCTCTCCACATACAACTCCAATTGCTGCTTCAACACCAAATCCTTCTCCGACTACACATCCACAGAAGCCAGATTACACAATCAATTTAAAAACAAAACAAAAAAAGAGCTAAATTCCCATGGAAAATTCATTGCGTTTCTATCTTCAACCTCATTCGCATCAAAGACCCAAGCGATTTGGGTTTGCTTTCTGATTTTTCTTTGTAGTGTCAGACAACCAGTTTCAGGCTTTTTGATTAGGGTTTTAACCATTCTCTAAGAATTTGGAACTCAACAGAGAAGCCTTTGGACATAAAACGCAACTTTCACTCGAAATATATCCTAATTTCAAGAACCCCTGATATATACCCATAAACAAAGCAAAAATACTCATTTATTCGAAATCTATAAAACCCTAGAAGCAAGCTAAATGAAAACCAAATCGGAAGAAGAAACCCACCACGACGGAAATTCCACAAACCCAGATGCAAGAAGGATAGAGAAAACAGCGGGAGCAAGAGACGGTTTGGAACGTAGGGAGAACGAAAGAAGTTCGGTGTGGAGGAAGATTTGAGATGGTCTGACCTTTGAGGGAGACGTGCACGCCGGGTATTCTCCCAAGTTTCCCCAAGAAGCTTCGTCCGAGTTGAAAGACTTAAGAGAGGAAATAGGGATGGCATGAGAAGTAAATAAACTGAAATCGGGGGTCGAAGGGGGCAGCCAGTCCCAATTGCTCTAGGCGCTTATTCTTTAGGTTTATGGATACGTTACGTTAAGTTCTCACACCAGTGAATGTTTGCCAGTCAACTTGCATATCATTTCCTTTGTTTGTACTCTCTGCTCAAGTTCTATTATTGTGACAATTCTGAATCCTGGTCTATATGATTTCCAAGATCGTGTTGGCATTTTTAAGACACTTCCATATGAACTGTGCAGTGAGAGATTTTTCTTGGTAAATAGTGTTAGGACGGTTGCAGACTAAATCGGAGGTTTTTTCTACTCCTCCCGTCTCCGATTGCTAGTCCATCTTTTTATTCGTTCGGGGATGTCTTAAATTTCAATTCTTTTTACAAAGTCAAAGTATAATTTATTTGGTATTTCAATATTATCCTTGCGACTGGCTATGAATGTACTCAAAAGTGACAATGAAGGGCCAATTTTGGGAATTAATGTTGGGTTTATGAAGCCTAATTGATCTTGTAACAATTTCCGTTTGTAAGGGATCAGGGCTGTACGGAACAATGTTTTGAATACCTTACCATACCGGCCGGTACATACCTCTTTTCCCTAAAACCGGTACCTTGACTTCTAGTCCTGTTCTGGTTCAAATACCGGCTGGCACCGTACGGTATTGGGTGAGTACCGGCAGGGGCGGACGCAAGACTTATTATCAGCGGGGTCAAGAATATAAAGCATATAATTCCTTCTTCCCCGTCCCTTATTAAAGTAGGTTAAATTTTAGGATAAAAATTTAAAGTATTTTCAAGCATGATTTTTCTAGTTTTCTGGTACCAAATTAAAGATCTCGATTAGTTCTTTAATTTGGTGAGAATTTTTTTTAAAATTATGAACAAAAGTACTGTAATAAAAATTGCAATTTTTCTCTCTCTTAATATATGATATTCATAATCATTATTATTATTAATTTTTAGAACATAGTTTCGTGTCAATTGAATGTTTTAAGCATACATATAAGCATGCAAAACATGGTTATCAGAATCGCACGATTCACGAATCGATTTACAATTCTGAGCGAAAACGATTCGAATCTATAGGTGAATCAAGGTTGATAGAGAATCGGAGGCAAATCATACAATTCATGGTTCGATTGGCGATTCGTTTCCCGATTCACGCAAAAACTATTCGAATCTATAGGTGAATCAAGGTTTATCATTCGACAATATGAAACCACTTTTGATGTTTTGCCTTGTTTTTCATAAATCAATCAATGGAGACCAAACTACATGGATACGTAATTTCATAAATCAATCCTTTTGGTTCTTGTATCCTCTAAATCATATAGATCAGGGCACGGCTTCAAGGCTCGGACTAACCCATATATGTTACCATATAAGTTAGTTTCCTCCCTATTAGGCTACAAGTTTTTATTGTGTAAGCTTTTTATAATGAATCTTTGACAACTACATGCTTATATCCATGTTACTATAGTATTTATTTTGCTATGAGACCACATGATCATCAATTTATAGTGGAAAACAAACTTAAATAAGTATTTAAGCTTAATTTTTTAAATTTTACAATGTATCTTTACTATGTAGATGCATAGATACATTTTTCATTGTACTTGTGAGATTTGGACCGACGATTCTTTCTTTCTTGCATTAGTCATTCTTGATGGCACTTGTTTTTTGGATACCCGAGATCCCACCGGTACCAGTGTGTACCGTACCAATAAAAAAACCGGTATTGTTACCGGTACGGTACTCAAAACATTGGTCTGGACACGCCCGAGAAGATTGTTTCGGTAGTTTGCAGTAAATCCATCCGGACGGGGGTGGAGGCTGTTTGGTCATAGCTAATCTCCATCCGGATAGACATGGCACATTGGACTCGGTTTAATACCCCTCTTGCATTTATAGGATTAGAACATCATAAGAAGAATCCTTATGTTGGTGGTTGTATATCCTTAACTAGGTTCGTGCAATCGGGTTTACTGTGCCAGTTGGGTCTAATTTTGTCCAGTCCGGGGCTGGTTTCTGTGTTACTGCGAAAAAAGGGTTTAACTGTTGAATAGAAAATAAAACGGAAGTCATTTCATCTCTTTTTTGATTACTTCTAACATGGGTTTTAAATCTTATGCAGTGATTGCAAATGGACTTGCTAAGCAGCTTTGTTTTTTGCTAAGCTCTAAGCAGCTTTGTTTACGAATGTTTCCTGAAATATCAAGTGCTTCTTATGCTATTGAAGTAAAAAACACGATAGGGTCTATGCCTTTTTAGCACGAGTACCTCTTTCATTAGAAAAGATTGCATTTCACAGGCCATTTGTGCATCCAGCACTGATAATTACCCTGACGAAAGCATTCAAAACACTTTGGAATCAAGAGATAGGGTTGACCGAAGAGCTTCTTACTGGTCAAGTGAAGGTGAAAGTGATCCTATAGTTCCTGAGACTTTGTCTATAAATTGATTGCAAAGTTGTGTGTGTGAAAAATCCTAGTATGCCTAGGTTTAATTATTTGCTATAGTTTAATCTTCTTTAATAATAAGCCTTTAATCAATATTCAAAACAACCACATAAGCAAAAAGTAAACAATCGAAGAACACAACGATATACGTGGAAAACCGTTAATGGGTAAAAAAACCACGGGAAGGAATCAATCCACTATAAACTCATTGTGTAGTTACAAGTAATCTTACCCTACGATTTGAATCGCTCACAATCGCTCTAAGATATACTTGCCGAATCCTCGTACACCACACCCAGTGATTGATCGCCGCTGCCTTGAATCCACAAGCCTTCCGTTTGCCTCCCGAAATCCACCGAAAGACTTTGCCCAAACAATAATTGAGTTGATATTGTAAACTTCTTGAAGTTTATCTTTTACCGCATGAATTCATAGATCTTCAAGATACACAAAAAAACTAGCCTCTCATATATATTTTTTTCGATGAGAATGAGAGCTCTTGGCATGCAAAAAAGCTGCGCTCTTTACTTCTCAAAATATAATATAAATTTCCTATGACTTTCCATTAGGAAACAAATCCTCCCAGACTTGGTTTGTATATTTTCCTTGATTTTGTCTTGATTCTCGACTTGTGCATTCTTAAAATCTCAATCTCTGAAATTATACAATATTGATTTCATTCCACTTCCTAAACAGACTCTTCATAAATAAATAAAAAATAAGTTACAACTCAATAAATGAGGATTTAATATATGGGTATTTTGTCGTGGAATTTGCCAACACAAAGAACTGTGGGCTACGGTCCTAACAATCTCCCCCTTTGGCACTTCCATGACAAAACACACATAACAAGAAAAATCTATCCCCTAATAGAATGTGAGCATGACCTGCAAAACACACTGAAATGCACAGTCTGTTATAAGCCAACAAATTCTCCCCCTTTTTGTCACGGAAGGACAAAGGTAAAAGAAGCCAATAAGAGAATATGAACCAACAATAAAAGCCAAAATCGACTATAACCAACAATAGCAAAATGCATGTAACTTGTAACATGTGCCCATGAGCCAGCCAGTTCAACAGTAAAAGATGAGGCAAGTAACATGAATAAGTAAGGATCAGTATCAATAGATAACAAACTTGGTGAATTCATAAAATCTAAAACAAAATAATCCGATCCATAAACGATGGTACCTAGTCCTTTTTTTAAAATACTGTAGAGGGCCAATAACCAGCTATATGTGAAAGTCTAGGAAGGTGTCAAGCCATGGAGGAAAGAAAATCTTTGATTAACAGCCAAAGCAAAGCAATACTGGGATAAATTGCAATATAAGAAAGAGAATTGGTAAATTAGAAAACCATACTTCAAATAGAAAAGGAAAGAATAAGAATCTTTAAACCCTTTTGGTTGTTTCCAACTTTAAAAAAATGAAAAGGAAATAGCAATGAAATCCAAAGTAATAACCAGGAAAGAAACCAAAGTGTGTACAGACCCTCTTTTTGTGAATTTGTTAATAGATTAAAAATAGAGAACTCAATATAGAGAGATGAAAGTTGCGTAAAAAGACAGTTAATTTGCCAGCAAATATGCTTAAGCATTTTTTAAGTAACGTGTGAGGTGTGGAGGCAGTTGAGTTGCTCGACAAAGTGCTCAAGCTACTTTTGAAGGTAATCAAGCAACTGCTGAAAAATTAAAAATTCAATAAAATAAGATCCAACAAAGCCTCGAAACCAACAATAAACACAAAAGCACACAACACTGCATCAAACCGACTAAGAAATAAGCTTTTGGTTATAAGACTTGAGTAGCAAAACATAATTAATATGCATGGGCAAAACAAACAAGATCAATCAAGGATGTATTAAAGAATTAAATGCTCCAGGACAAATGAATCTATGACAATGGTGAGTGTGTGACACACGTCAGAAAGCATCAAGATCATCATTTAATAGTCTAGTTTTTCGCATGTTACCCTGGGATATCAAATTGTCTTCCCCTCACGAAGTCAAACCAAGCAACAATCAAAGACCTATAAATCTAGCACAAACTCCCCCTCAATGAATGAATTTTTTTTTAAAACTCCCTCTTAACCAATGAATTAACTTTTTTTTAACTCCCTCTCAACCAATGAAATTTTGTGTTGTACCAAAAAAAAATACTCCTATTCTCTTTTACCCCACTGCCGTTTGACGCGAACGTTCGGACTAGATAGAGCCGAATGGATCCGGTTACTTGGCTAGTAGTCCAATATGAATGCTTTCACAAGGTCTATTCACCTTTTTGACTCGACCGTCCTGACTGGTAAGCCGAATGGAGCCGGTTACTTCAGTGAACGCCCGGATAAGCACTATCAACTCAAATATCGCATATACTCTTTTCTCCCCCTCAATTTTTTATGTCACTCACAAATACTATAAGTCTATCAGTATTGCTCGCATAGTCAATCGCTGAGGGAGTACAAATGACAGATTAGCAAGGTATATGAGAAATTGCACGCCTCAATATGAAATCTATCTACCTCTAACGTGTACTATGTGGAGATCATAGAGACATGTGGCATGACACATTTACCTCCCAAATACATCGCATAAAAGAAATTGAATAAGATGCGCATGTACTATCAAAGATGTTAAAATGGTCAAATCTTATAGCATCAAACTCAAACCTCAAGGCATCCACAGTGCACAAATTTTTTTTTATTTTTAGAGGATTTTAAAACTTTTGTATTTTTGTATTTTTTTTTTTGGATAACTCAAAATCAATAGCAATAATCACGTGAAGCTACCCAAGAAAAACAACAAAAAAAAAGCTAACCAATCAATAGCACTTGGCACAAGATAAGCAATGTATAATAACCTAGACTATGGACTCGAAACCAAACAGTCAAAATGAAAGATCAACTCCTCTGGATGATCCAATGTCATCTAGAGGGTTAGTAGGCAAATCTACAACGGGTACCAAGTTTGACTTTCTCACCCAAATAAGTCTAGTCTTGGCCTCCTCAACTTTTCTAATAATTTTTGCCACATGTTTAGAGTTAACATTAGTATTCCTTTTATATGAAGCCACATTATGTCTATGCCTTTGGATTCGATCCCAACCAAAACTAAAATGATGATATCTAACCCACTTTTTATTACCAAAGTGATATTGCAGTGGAGCATCAGGATACCCATGGAGTTTAAAACAATTTGGTCGAATATGGCCTTTCACACCACAACAATGACAAGTGGGAACAAATGGGACATTTTTATGTAAATTCGTTTTTTCATGAGCATCTGAAGGACACCGCTTGTGTAGTTTTATGCAATATGCTCTTATGTTGCCAATCACTCCACAATTATGACAGTTCGATTGAAACCTTGAAGCTCTTACCTCACCACGCTTGGTGGTGGATTTACCATTGATGCCCATTTGAATCCTTGCACTGACAGGAGTAGGTTGTTTCGACACATTAATGCCCTCAATTTCCTTTATTCTTGTTTTTTCTACATCTTTTGGCGATGCATTTCGTTTTCCAGTGGGCTTGACAAATGCAATCTTGCCTTTTGTCTTTGACTTTGAAGATTCATTTACTTTATATCCAAGTCCACTTTTGTCCGACGCCACCTTTTGAGATGAACAAATTTCATCTAAAACTTGTGAACCTGCATTCAATTTCTTAAAAGTAGCATTGGCTTTGTCAAGTTCAACTTGCAAATTTGCTACTTTTGATTCAAGAAGCTTGTTAGTCCCAATAAGATTATGCATATCATTTTCAAGATCCATATGTTTCTGTTTAAGCACATCAAGTTCATGTAAAGCATCAATTCTCTCTTTCTCACTATCATGAAGTTTGGTGGCTAAACTTAGACTAATCTTTTTCTTAAATGAACGTTTATGATTTTTCACAAACAAAGCCATAGTTTCCATATCGTATTTTTCCTCTCCATCACTAAATTGGTTGGTCTCAACCTTACAAGAAATATTACTAATTTTCTCACAATCAAATTTAGCGCTATTAGTACCCGGGGGAAACATAGACGTAGCACATGCTACAAATTTAGAGTTATCAAAAATTGGAGGTTTGAATATAAAATTGCTTTGTTTTGGTGAATCCATACTAGCAAATAATAATAAATATAAGGACCCGCTCGTGAAAAAATTCACAAATTCAATATGAGCGACCCGCTCTGATACCAATTGAAAAATCCTAGTAAGCCTAGGTTTAATTATTTGCTATAGTTTAATCTTCTTTAATAATAAGCCTTCAATCAATATTCAAAACAATCACATAAGCAAAAAGTAAACAATCGAAGAACACAACGATATACGTGGAAAACCCTTAATGGGTAAAAAACCACGGGAAGGAATCAATCCACTATAAACTCAATGTGTAGTTACAAGTAATCTTACCCTACGATTTGAATCGCTCACAATCGCTCTAAGATATACTTGCCGAATCCTCGTACACCACACCCAGTGATTGATCGCCGCTGCCTTGAATCCATAAGCCTTCCGTTTGCCTCCCGAAATCCACCGAAGGACTTTGCTCAAACAATAATTGAGTTGATATTGTAAACTTCTTGAAGTTTATCTTTTACCGCATGAATTCATAGATCTTCAAGATACACAAAAAAACTAGCCTCTCATATATATTTTTTTCGATGAGAATGAGAGCTCTTGGCATGCAAAAAAGCTGCGCTCTTTACTTCTCAAAATATAATATAAATTTCCTATGACTTTCCATTAGGAAACAAATCCTCCCAGACTTGGTTTGTATATTTTCCTTGATTTTGTCTTGATTCTCGACTTGTGCATTCTTAAAATCTCAATCTCTGAAATTATACAATATTGATTTCATTCCACTTCCTAAACAGACTCTCCATAAATAAATAAAAAATAAGTTACAACTCAATAAATGAGGATTTAATATATGGGTATTTTGTCGTGGAATTTGCCAACACAAAGAACTGTGGCCTACGGTCCTAACATGTGTGATCACTGAAATCCATGTACAACCATTCCAAGGTTAATTCTGAACACCTTTATCCTTGTGTTCTTGTTCATGTGTTGGACTCTGAATTTCAATTTTCTGTTGTACTGACAGAACTATGTTTCCATGTCAGCATATTTTCAGTATGGATTCCCTATATATTCCGCAAAGGCCGTGCGATTTCGAATGGGACATCCCAGGTCGCCAATTGGAATAAGAAGTGATTCAAGAGATGAGTTTGAAGATGTTCATGAGTCCACTGACAGCGCATTCAATGGACATATACCTCACCGGAATTTCCAATGGCTCAGGTGAGTTTAGCAATTCATATGTGACTCGGTTACATTTCTTTTGGTAGGACAACTGACTGGAGGAACTCAAATGGAGAAGGAAGAGGGGAAGGTTAAGACTTAAGACGGCTTCCCCTTTGTGTTCTTTGTTGAGAAACAAAGGAGAGGAAGAAGGAAAAGATGGGGTAAATCTCATGGGTCTAATGAAATCAATTTAGCAGGAAAAATTTGAAGTGGTCAATGACTTTATGTTATATTTGGTAGAGAGGCTTCTTTGCATTCCATATGAATGCTTGGACAGTTATCTTCTCCTTTGTTGTATATAGAGGTACTCGTCGGCTAATGTATATCCTGTATGGCGTGGTTTTTGTTGCAGCATATGTTAGCATGTCTTAGCATTCAAAAACTTAGATATGGTAACCTCAAGCAAACTTAAAATAATATCATGAAGATGGTATGTTTGGAACAAAATGCAGTCGTATTTAGTTCTACTTCTCGATATTCCTGGTGTCTGTCATTATTTATTACCTTATTTCGGAACTAATTAGATTGGGATGGCTTTCTCATGGATATTAGGAGAATCGACTGCAAAAGTTCAAGCTTCCAGAACCTGTTCTTTACATAGGTGGAATCCTGCAAATAGAGCTGTTGGGTAGGGTACAGAGACAGGAAATGGACAGTTTATACTACATATGGTTAGTTTGTCAAATCTTTATCTCCTGTCATTGTTACTCGTTCTTGTTTTGAATGACTTGCTATGCTGTCGGCAACATTCCCAGGTGCATGGCCATGCTAGATTAATATCAAGTGCATGGCCATACTTTATTGCTTTTAGTAATTGAATGTGTCCCTGTGATGCTGTGAAATGTAATTTTCAAGGTGAGGCTACAACTTTGGGTTCATCTAAAGAAAAAACTCAATGAAATTATAAAATGTCTAACCTGTATGAATAGGATACCCAGGTTGGTTGACTTATAAAAATACTAGCCATGTCTTATTGTCGAAACAAAATTTCATGTTTATGTGAGGCTACGTCCTGTAGGCTCATCTAATTAAGGAAATTTGTGTATCAACCTGGATACCTTACACATGAAAGCCTCGTGTCTTTGAACAAGGCTAGGCCCAAGTTGGTATTTCCAGTGTCATACATTAAACCTGTAAGGAAGACAAGACTCTGAGAGGAGTAAACCCTACAGCAGGCTGCCAGGAAACAAAATCTTGTGCACAAGGGGCACCCGTTAGTCTTACTCTAGTAATCCAGGAGTTGAACTCATTATAGTCCTACTCTTTATGAAAATTCTGTTGCTTGTTCATTCTTTCAATTTCCTTATCTGTTCATATTTTACATGTGCTTCTTGTGCATTTTATGTATATCTTACCAACATGCCATCTTTCTCCTAAATAATAGCTTTTAGTAGGAAAAGGCCTGATCATGTCTTTGGCTTCGATCCTGGCTTTATGTCTTCTGAATGAAGGAATCTCCATACTTCGCCCGATCCATCACGAGCTGTGAACGGCCACACATAGCAATAAGTCTTAGGTCTATGAATTTGGTGATTACTGTTTGATTTGATGTAGCCAATCCCATCTCTGCATCAAGAGACCCTTTCGAACTGGAAGACTTTTGTTTTCATTGGAAGTTTGCCATCACAAACAGATTTTCCTCTAAAAAAAACCTAAAGAGATTTGAAAAGACAAGATTTTCCAACGCCAAAAGTTACTTTCGAAGAGGATAATTTTTTATGGAGATGTTTGTATCAGATGTAAAGACGAGTAACGCAACCTCCTTGGCCCTTGCTAAGTTGTGAATTTTTCATTCTTTTGCTGGAAACAATCTGAATTTAAGTATAATCTGCGGAATAACTGTATGATAACTGAAATCTTTTATGGATTGTGGAGCGTTTTGGTGTTGTAAATCATCCATATTCCATACATGTCACGTATCCAACTACATAAGTGTACTTCAGGTATAGTCCTGACAAGGCATCGTTGTATTTTTTATCATCATATTGAATATAACTGTAGTAACTGTAACCCACGCTCGGCGAACAACATAGATCCAAGCCATCGGGTGGTATTGCATATGTTTGTGCTTTTGATTTATTTAACTCGCATTTCCAAGATTTAAGGTTCGTCAAATTCTTGACTAGATCTTGTTGTAGTTCTGCTTGGAAAGACATAAGCTTGCCATTAAAGCAACTTGGTAACTTTACCTGTTTAGACTTATCATATACTCAGCCCTTACTCAAAGAAGTGGACCCTAGATGACTTGGGGTCCCCATAGTGACCCAAGTCACTACACCCTTTAGCGTCCTTAATTGTGGGTCCTCTGAAATCTTCATTTGGGATTGGAACCGTTCATTTTTCCAGGAATATTAAGCATGTTATGGGTTCAAAAAAGAATGATCATCTGAGATTTGTAGACACACAATTGATACAAATTTGTCTTGCAATTTATTCTCTAAATGATATTGGCCGTCCAATTTCGTAAAACAAATGGTAGCTAACTATATGACTACCAATATCTAATTAATTTGATTTTTTACATTAATGATCAACTCAATTGAACGGTTCTGATCCCGAATACAGATTATAGAGGGCCTACAATTGATGTCACCATGAGGACCCAAAATCCCCAATAAAGTTCCTGGAAGTATTTGTTGGGTTTCTCCCATGTGAGGAGAGGTGCGCGATACGGGGGATTACTCCCCTGGTCCTTTTCCATGTTCCCACCACATGGGATCACTCCCCTTTGCCTTATTCTTGGCAGGAGAGAGGGAGTGAGAGTGTGTGTGTGTGCACTGTGAGTGACAGAGAGAGAGAGCGGTGTGAGCTTCCTCCTCGGGGGAGCCGTGCTCCGGATACTCTGTCGGAGCACGGTGGTGAGCGGAGGGGTGAGGTCTGAGCGGAGGGGCACCGGTTTGTGGTCCCCGGGGAGCCGGTAGGTGCTCCGGAGAGAGGTTTTTTCATGTATTTTGTATATTGCGTACGTATATACGAATACGGAGTTTTTCCTCATATCTTGTGTGTGAGTTGCGTGTGTGGTGAACCCCGATCGATCCCAACAGTATTTGATGTACTAACTTCCTATTAAGTTTCTGTCGAGATTCAGTATGCCCATGAAAGAAATCAAAGCTCAGATATTTCAGTAATTTCTGATCCATGCAACTGTTTTCCGGAATCGATAGTAAGATCCACAGTATTTGTTTCTTAATTATATCCATTTTCTTGGCCTTTTGCAGCATCTCACACGTTCAAGTTGTGGGGCGGCCGCTTACATTTCCATTTGACGTTGAAATTCTTGATCCATCGGGAAGGTGCACGTTGAATTACTGCCCCAAGGGAGCATTGCTCCTCTTGTACCAGAGTTCCCGAGGAAGGGGAGGCAAGTGAACCGTCTAGTTTTCGGACCTCGACGGCAAGTGTGAGGGTTCGGGAATCGGGAGCAAATAATCCTTAACACAATACTTGGGGGTGAGTGCGATTTTGTTCACTCTCAACGTTACGCTCATTCTGATTTAGTGAGGGTGTACAAAATCACACTCCTTGGGGGTGGAGCAGTGGTGATAGACGGTGATGATTCAGACGATGAGCTTGTTGCTTGATTTTTCATTATCTATATGTACGTGGTACTAGTTTTGTTTGCAAGTTTATTTACCCCCGTCATGAAATTGAATGTCTTTGTTTTGTAGTTGAGATATTCTCTCTTTTCTGGGAATGTTGATTAGATAAGAACTTATGATCCGATCCTAACCCCATAAGACTGTTTTGAATGGTGTCCTCTAATTCACTCCAACTTTCTTATCCTTCTTATTAGGTGCAAGACTACCGTTCCAAAACTGAAACAATGAAAAGAGTATCCATGGGCCTCCACCGGGAAAGAGAGGGTTTAGGGTGGGTGTTTTGCACCTATGCAATGGTGCTGGGTAGGCACTGTAGGCCCATTCTTGCGATTTAAACCGTTTATTTTGTAAAACCTGACACATATGTACAACGCTCATCATCAAAAACACTTTTACCTGGGAAAAAATGACCAACCGAGAAATGGACATGAGTATACCTTGAAAATAGACCGCCACTTTTTTAAAGACAATTTGTATGATTCGTTTGAAAACTAAGGTCTCGTTCAGTTGTCAAGAAAGGATGGGAAATGATAGGAAAGTTAGCTTCCATTTAAATTACTGGAAGGATTCGGTGTAGTGACTTCCACCTAAGTTTCTGTCCCGATTCAGTATAACCATGAATGAAAGCGAAGGTCAGATATTTTAGTAATTTCTGATCCATGCAACTATTTTCCAGAATTGGTCGTCAGATCTACTCAATGTTAATTATATCGAACTTCTAGTCCTTTTGCAGCATCTCACACGTTCAAGTTGTGGGGCGGCCACTCTCCTTGCCATTTGATGTTGAAATTCTTGATCCTTCGGGAAGATGCGCGTTGAGGTACCGTACCAAGGCAGAGCATTGCTCCTCTCCTACCAGAGCTTCCGAGGAGGGGGAGGCAAGTGAGCCCCCTAGTTTCCGGACTTTGGCTGCAAGTGTGAGGGGTTGGGAGCAAATGATTCTTAACACAATACTTGGGGGTGGAGCAGTGGTGATAGATGGTGATGATTCAGGCAATGATTCAGACGACGAGTTTGTTGCTTGATTTTCATTTATGATCTTTTATGTGGTGGTGCTTTTGTTTCCAAGTCTATTTAGCCCTCTGTCATGAAATTGAATCTCATCGTTCTCTAGTTGAGATATTCTCGCTTTTTCTTGGAATGTTGATTAGATAATAAGAACTTATGATCTCCTAAGACTGTTTTGAATGCAGTCCTCTAATTTACTTCATCCTCCTTTTCATTCTTCTTAGGGGCCCGATTGGATGGAACTAAAATTTCAGGGGATAAGTTATAGAGGGGGTATAAGATAAAAGGGGATATTATTTTTGGAGGGTTGGCCCACATTGATATGATGTTTATGGATGATGGTAAAAAAAATAGATGTTTTGGATGAAGGATTAAACAGGGGGATAACTTTTTACTTGGTTTGGATGTTTTATAAATAAGAGGGGGGTAGAAGATGGAAAAAGCTGGCAAATGACTCTTTTGCCCTTGTGTTGTCTCAAACTTGATTATGTATTAAATTAATTATAAAATTACAAAATTAATCTATTTAATTAATTTAGGACAATTTCAAGCTATATTAATTTACTTCATTGAAAATTTAATTTTTTGTAATAATTTAATTTTTAAAAAATGTTTTTTTTTTAATTTAACAACTAACTATAATGTTAGGGTGTTATATATTTATAATTTCATATATCAATTTTTTTATTATTTAATATATTTCAAAAATGCTAATTTTGAAAATCTACATCTCAAACGAATATCTTTGCCAAACTTTACTTCTCCAATGTGTGGCTGGATTTCTCAAAACCAAAAAATAAAATAAAATTGTGGGGTTTGGACCCATGTCACTGTTGTAGTGTTATTGGCCTATAAAAGAGATCCACTTCATTTCTTCTTCTTCTTTTTCTTCTCTCTCTCTCTGTGTGTGTGTGTGTGTGTTTATTTCTGTGAAATGAGGGCTGGCCACCCACAACCATCCATCCCTCTCCCTCTCTCGTCCAACCCATCGGATCAACCTACCCCTGTGATTTCCATCCAACCGAAATCCCATGTTCTAGCCTCACCGGATCTTTATATCTCTCTGCTTCAAGAAACCAAATCACAAGCTAGATGAATCAAAGCCTGTGATGGATCAAGCCATTCCGATCAAAGCCTCACCGTGGCTAATTCCAATCAAAACCATTCCGATCAAAGCGTGCGATGGATCAAAGCCTCACAGTGGCTGATGGAGGAGGGGGACAAGGAGGGGTGAAATTGTAAAAAATCCAGCCCCCTTCCCCCGGATAATTTTTGGGTAGGGTTAGGGATGCCCAAATTTTATCAGGGACAAAGCCCCTAAAGGGGTGAAAATGTAGAAGGGGTGAAAACGAAGAGGGGAGGAATTTTGGGTTGCCAAACCCAGGCAAAGGTATGGGGCCCACTGTTATGACCCCTGATAATTTTTGGCCCCTTGTTTTGGCACCAGCCAAACAGGCCC
>JAXBDA010002081.1:0-46411 GCA_036023075.1 Gaultheria prostrata | reverse complement strand
GTTTTTCTTGGTGAGTGCCGAGAGAAGGAGAGGGAGAGGGAGAGGGAGAGGAGAGAGAGGGAAAAGGAGAGGGAACGGGAACGGGAACGGGAACGGGAGAGGGAGAGCTCGAGGTCGCGGCGAAGTAGGTCGAGGTCGTCGAGGAGGCTCGATAGTGATCGGGAACGGGAGAGGGAAATGAGTGAAAGCAGGTATTGTTTCACTTTTGCACCTCAATATGGTGCAATTTTATTGAACCTCATTTTATTTGGGTTTTGCATACTTATGCGTTTGGTCCATGTTGTGTTTGATATGTTTATATTGTAGAATCTTTCTTTCATATAAACAAAAAATGACCCTGAAAGTTGGAATTTTTGGCTAAAGAACAATAAACTCACATCCATGAGACAAGAAATTGTAACTTGCAGAGTTTAGTTAATGTATCGGGATATACTTATCGCAGCCTGAAAGGTTCCATGAATGGGGTTTGAGAAGGTTCGCTGATCTTCGTTTTGCCTTAGAGTTGAAGAGCAAATGCATTTAGCAAATTTAATGATTAATAAGCTTATGGTTGTTGATTATGGGTGCCAATCAGAATTTCAATTATTTGGTGGTGTTTACATTTCCTTTTCTTGCTTCCTAGTCTTTCATAAACCTCTTGCTTGTTTGCTCATTTTCTGTAATGTGTCATATGATCATTTGTGTGAGGAGATTGTATTCGTCAATGTGGATCCTTGTGTCAACACATTATTATGTATATATTTATGATTGACTTAAAAATGACTTTCAAAGGACTAGGATTACTCTCACTAGTCACTACTAGAAATGAATAATCATCTGTTTAAATGTAGTAGTTCTAATTTGAGTTGAAATCGTAGATTGATTGTTTGCACATTCTAATGGGCTAAACAAGCGGAAACTTCCGGAAGGCTACACCGGAGAAAGTGGCTTTTCCACAAATTGAGTTTGATAAGGTCTGTTGTTTCTTTTTTCCTTTTTTTGGCATTTAAGGTATGACATGACTACATTAGAAGATTGTTTTATAAACAGATTTATGATGCTGCTTATGAGATTATGTTCTATAATCGCCCTGATATAATTGCTGAAGTTATTGGTTGAGAGAGGTCGAAGCGTTATTACATACTAAGTAGATGCAGAGGGCTCAATCATATTGATATACTTTTTTACCCTCTAGTAGTTGTACAATTGGTCCTAAGTTTTTTTTTATCACCTATAGCAGTTTGGTTGAAGGGTTTATATGGGTTTTAGCCTTTTACGTTGGCTCTTGGCAATGCTTTTCATAATGATTTTCTAGGTTTTCTTCGGTAGAGATGATAAAACTTTTACCCCATATTATGATTTATGAGTGCTTTCTCTGAACTCGTGTTACTTGAGTTTATGGTAGTTCTCTTCTTGTACGATCGTGGCTCAATTCTGAAAGTGGTTGAATTGAAATGTTGTATAGTTTATCAATTGCAATTGATTGAATATTTCAGTACTGTTTAGTACAGCTTTTCAAAACTTAGTGCAACCTGCACAGTATAGGAAAATTCTTCAGAATTTATAGGCTGGAAAATCAAAAGTTAAAGTAATGTACTTCAAGTAATTCTTCAGAGGTCAGACACCCCCGTCAACTGCAAAACTGAACACTTGTACCCCTGAACAATCTTGTAGTGTGAGACTCTAAAGTATTTCCGTCAAAACTAACAAAAATGTAGTTTTGCCGTCTTTTATGTAATTTTCCTGCCTAGAACGTATCTTAAATCCTGAAATATCCGAAGTGGCTATAAAACACCATTCTTCTAAATGTATTTTCAATATGGAATCTCTATCATTGCAATTTGGGGTAGAAGGGCCCGTCTTTATCATTGCACCCACATATACCCATCATATATCTCGACTATATACATGTACATAGACGTTGTGAGTGTATCATTGATCTTTCCTTTGTTATAATTGGAACTATGCGTATGCCAACATCTGAAACCACTATTTCCAATTGTAAATCCATGAATCATGTCCCAGCTGCAATCCTATTTTCCATCTTTCCTTTGTTAGAAATTAGAACTATGCGTGTGCCAAAATCCAAAAGCTTTTTTTCCAATTATAAACCCATGAATCATGTCCCCATTTGCAATCCTACTAGGCTTGTTCCTAAGTGCCAAATGACCTCCCTCCTATGTAAATCTATTGCATAAACCTTCAATTTCTATTTGAACTAATGACGTGGGTTGGTAATTACCAAAGATGGGGTCTTAGGGGAGAGGGGATAGACCCATCTCCTTCAATCCCGAATTTCAATATGTACTCCACAACTCTGAATATAATGTCATCCAAAATCATACTAACCTTTGTTCAAAAAAAAAATAATACTAACCTAATAAGGTTGTTCAATCTAGAAAACATTCAATTTTGGAACTCTATTTTGGAGAATAGTTTTTTATGTAGTCTCCAAGGGTATCATAAGCATTCAACTTGACAGAAATACTAACAGTCTTATGTTGCGTGATAGTTCAGGGGTGGTGTCCACTTTTGTACTTGAGGCGATGTCTTTAAAAATCCCTTAGAGTTGTTATGGGGGCGTAAGCGTAGTTTGCCTTTTCTTTTTGTTTGATGGGTTGTTTGGAACTTGGGAAAAGAAGGGAAGGCAAAATTTAAACAATTTCTCCTCTTATTTGGTTTGAGAAGAAAGAGAGGAAAACAATAAAACAAAGTATTAAGCACAATAAATTATTCTCTAGACTTCTTCACACTTACCTTCTTGATTATTTTATCTTCTCTTCTTTTCCTTTCCATAAGTTTCATACAGAGTGTAAGTATACGTTGAAATCGACTCTGAAGTTCTCTCCTAAATGTATGCATAAACTTGTTAGGCACTTAATTGGCCTTCCAATTGTCCATGTTGAATGTTCTTAACTTCTTATGTTTTCACTTGACTTGTAAGTTCTTATTTCCTGTGTGTGTTACCTGCACAAAAGTATTGAAATGCACTTCCAGTACGATATCCTCTTATCATGTTTAAAGCTGTTTTGGTGACAGGAGATTTAAAGAAAAGAAAGAAGTGGTGGAGCCTGAAGCTGATCCGGAAAGGGACCAAAGAACTGTTTTTGCATACCAGGTAGAAGATATTCTTCAGTCTTACTAATTTTGATTGAAGTTGAAATTTCAGTCTTGTTTATTTGCTCTCGTGTTTTTTTTTGTTTGCTTGTATAAATTCATATACTTAAACATGATTCGTCTTTACACTTGTTTGTGCTAATTCACTTTGCTGGTATGTATGCTGTGTTGGCAGATGCCTCTGAAGGCAACCGAGAGAGATGTTTATGAGTTCTTTTCCAAGGCTGGCAAGGTTAGTGAGACTCATGCTCTGTGGACTGATAATATGATTCGTTCACATATTTAATGTGTAATGAAAGACATGGTGATACGTATTGCCATACACCATGCATGTGATGTCTTCATCCTTCCTACATCTCGCGACTGCAGTGAATGCTCCTCTGCATTCAGTTATGAGTAGTACAATGAAATTCTTGTGTCTGCATTCTGTGCCATTAAACTATTGATATGATGACATCCCCATTCCCCCTAGTTGGTATTGTAGCCCATAGAAAATTTTGAGAGTGGTAATTTACTTTTTATTTATATTTGAAGTTTTGCCTTTGTATTTACACCAGTCAATGTTTGAATCTCCAGGTGAGGGATGTCCGACTCATTATGGACCGGAATTCAAGACGGTCAAAAGGAGTTGGGTATGACTTTATGCTTGCAAGTGTCTTACCTACGTGCAATAGATGGAATCTAGATGTTGCTTTCTTTTCCAAAATTAAGTTTAACTGTATTCTTAAATTCACTAGCATTGCGATAAAGAATTCTTGATGAGGGATGATGGGGTTACCTTGCACTCATGTTTAAACAATTCATGCTGCGTTCTCAAGGTAGATGACATGGATCTGAGTTTCTTTTATCCTGTTTTTATGCTATGTCTGTTCTCAGTCAATGGGAGAACCAGATTATTTATATTCTCCTCTTACAGTTGCTGCAATTTTTTGCTTTCCTGCTCTGCCCTCATTGGATTTAGTTGAGTATATCAGTTGTAATAATTCTTTAAAGTTGGAATTCGCGCAGGTCGGGGGAGTATGTCTTCACCCATGACTTGTCTTTGTTCTGGCATGTGGCGTCTTGTAGCCTGTGGTTGTGGGACTTATATTTTATGTTCTATTGTACAAGTGATGGTGTGAGCCGTGACATGGAACATCTACCAATCCCATTTCTGCTGGCAGTTTCTTAATATTACAACCCGTTGTTTCGTTCACTGTTAAAAAACTTTTGTTGCCTGTTATGACAGGCTATATCAAAGGAAAAAAGTCGACTTTATCATATTTTCCAGGTTTACCTTTATTGTTGCATTTTAGGGCTGCTGGAAGATTTGATGGCATATTCAATCTTTTCCGGTTGTGGAAAAAAAATCCTAGGGAAAGCATCTTGTTAAGTTGAAGTTGCTACTCAATCTTCAGAGATGCTTCTACGTCCTACCGTTTGGTCATAGTCCTTGACTTTTTTGCAGGCTCTTTGTTGGCAATCTGTACAAAATGCTCACTGCCGACATACTTATCAATTAAGAAGAAAAAAGTTACCTTTCGAAATACCCTAATGCTGATTTTCAAGTGGAACAGTAGGGTTTTATTCATCTATTCTATGCGGGTAATATAAATCTGGTTTTCCACTATCATTATGACCCGCAGTTATCCCAATTTGCATTTCACCATGATGGACTGATTTTGTCTTTTCTGGTTGAGGTTTAGAGACAACAGAAGAAACTCAGCTTGGGATATAGGCACTTAAGTGTCCTTGTTTTTTCACCTCCTTAGCAAGTGCCTTGTAAGTTTTTGTTTGTTTTACCTTGGATACCCTGGAAAACTTATTGTGAGCCATTTTTGATACTGCAGGTATATCGAATTTTATGATGCAATGTCAGTGCCAATGGCTATAGCTCTTTCTGGTCACTTACTTCTTGGACAACCTGTGATGGTGAAACCATCAGAGGCTGAAAAGAACCTTGTTCAGACAAATGCTTCAGTTGGCGGTTCAGCTGTGGGCCCCTATGGTGCAGTCGATAGAAAACTTTATGTGGGGAATTTACACTTCAACATGACCGAATTCCAGCTTAAACAGGTAAGATGGTTATGTTGTTATTGATGGTGTGTTGATTTAATTTTTTTATAGTACATTATGCTGGACGAGGAAGGTGAAGGAATTACAGGAAGGAATTACATGATTTTAAGGATCAAAAGTTTGTTTCGTCAAATGTGCAGACAATCGTTGGAGAGTATTTTCTCTGAGCACACAACTCTTGGGTTATTGCGCGTGACTTTTTAGAATGCGCGTTTACTCTGCTTTCCTTCACCATATTTTCTAGGTGAGAGTTCCCATTGAAATAGGATCCCCACAAGGAAAAACGCTCTCCTTTCTTTGGTTGTTAGTGACATTTCCAAAATGTCCGGGACGATATCTGGCTCTCTAATTGTTTCTAAACAAGAAAATGGAAACTAAGTACTAGTCCAAGACCAAATTATTCCGAAGAATCTTTTGACTAAACAAACTTGTCGGAGTTATTTCTTTTATTACTTCCTATCGAACAAATTCTTCTTACTTTACTAGTCATGGAAGCAAGTTTTCCATGCCTCAAGGTTTCGTTGCAGATTTGATTTGTAGGAGAATTCATCCAAACAGCGTTAGGATGAACGTCTGTGATGGCGTGACCCTTCCTTTCACTGAAAAAAATCAAATATATGGTGGCTCTTGGTAGATATAAGCTGCAGACCTTTTGGCAATGACTTTTGTTTACCAAGTCGAGTTCCGCTTAGATGAGTATTGAGGAGGATCTGTGCTATTCTTGTCCCCTCTCTGGCTTAGATAGGGTTATATGCCTGCTTTGAACTTTGATAAGGATCCTCTTGGTGAAGGACACCTTAGATGATTGCCTGCAACATTCTCTTGGCGAAGGACACCTTGTTTGGGAGCTTTGAGCTGATAATAGTCTAAACTCTAAAGGACTTCATTTGATATTTGGTGAGATGAGTGATGTTGGCAGCCTAGGTTAACATTGGTTGGAGATGTTTATAGAGCAACCAATTTTCTCCTCAGAGCTGGTAGAAATTGGCTATTCCGTGTAAATAAAAAGACTCCAAGTTCTTAAAACCCTCTTTTATGGAATGATCTACTGTTATATAATCGATCATGCTTTAAATGCTGTGGTGGTGTGGGCGATTTCTTGATTCTTTGGATTCTGGCAATGTTTGTGGTGCAGTAGCAAAATATTTGGCAAATTGAAATTGTGTTGCTAGGTTCTCTAGTTAGGGAATCACTTAGGTAAATGAGAAGCTACTGCTTTTTCCTCCTCATTTGGGTTGTGGGTGGGTCTTGTTTGGCTAGTTGCTACATTCTCCTTGCACTTGGCACGTTCATATCTTCCACGAGAGAAGGATTTGTATCCAGCCTCGTCTCCTATTGATTTAATTCCTTCCTTTCTTTTGCTCTTTATCGATGGATAGGTTTTTCGTTGATTATCTAATAATAAATTGGTGTTCTGAGTAGCTGCTTTCGTAACAATTGTGCATTATGTGTTGGTACTTGTCAGATTTTTGAAGCTTTTGGGCCTGTGGAGCTTGTTCAACTGCCTACTGACCCTGAGACGGGACACTGTAAAGGTTTTGGATTTATTCAGGTTAGTTTTAATTGACACTGCATTGAGAATAACTAATGTGGGCAATGGAAATTAGTTATCAATGTTTTTGACAAGATGAAATACTTTACTGTTCTCTTGTAGTTTGCTCAACTAGAACATGCAAAGGCAGCTCAAAGTTTGAATGGAAAATTGGAGATTGCTGGTCGAATTATCAAGGTAGGCATCTACTTTTTCCCCCCTTTCTTTAAATAAGTTAGCTTCTTTCTTTTTGATATGGCAGGTTTCTGCTTATCAGACTATCACTCGTTGGAAAAAAAGTGACTGTTTGTCCTTTATTTTGAATTGTGCTGCTGTGAAGAATATTTTAATGAAGACAATTTCGACATTTTTTATGATCCTATGCAGGTTTCATCAGTTACAGATCATATTGGAGTGCAAGATACGGGAGCCAAAGCAGCTGACTTTGATGATGATGATGGAGGAGGTTTGGTGAGTTAAATTTACATTGCGCCGTAAGAAATTTAGTGTACTGTGAGAAATGTCATTGATTACATAAGTGTGTACCTAAGAGCCATGTGTTATTTACTGTACTAAACCTTTTGTTTCCATACCCCTTCAATAAGTTGATTGGGCATGTTCATACACACTATATAAAATTAATGGAGTAATAAACAAGAGTTTTCACATAAATTATTGACTACAAATCTACAATTTAATTCATATCAAGACAGTCCTTAGAAGCGTATAGGATGCTTGTTGATACCATTTTGCTTTGTGATCATCTCAAAATTTAGCTTCCAAAAGCTCGCAATATGTATCTTCTGACCCCGGGGTTATGATACCTCCAGGGCCCCGGAATTAGTCGAGGTGCATGCAAGTTGGTCCGGACATCCGGTTATCAAAAAAAAAGATATAGCTTCCAAAAGCTTGCAATATGTATCTTTTCAGTTGGGAATTTATATTGGCACTCTCCATTTTGATATTGGCACCCCCCTTTTTTGTCTCTATTGAGTGAAGTTACCACACCACCCTTTTACTTTATATCTTCATGTGTAAAATAAGGGAATTAATTATAAAGTACACGTGTGGATTAGTAACTTCACCTAATAGAGGAAAAAAAAAAGGAGCGTCAATATCAAAATGGGAGTGCCAATACCAATTCCCTTTTGTTTTGTATAAACCATGGAATATGATGGGGGAAATGTCGAGTGGACAATTAGCTGGTGATGGGGCCAGAGTTCGATTCATACTATTCCAAAATCCCACAATAAATATTCCAAAATCCCACAATAAGTATTCCAAAATACTCACCAGTGATCGATCCCATATTTTTAGCGCTCCAGGACCAGAATGATACCATTCTAGTCGTCCTTAATCTAGAATGTCAGTGTAAAATTTGATATCTGTGACTATTGAATGATATTCCGTGGCAAGTTTGCAATACATTCAGTGGTTTGGTTAGTTGTCCGACTTTTTTAGAATATTTCTTTTACTCGGACACAATGGATATGCTAGGGCGCATTATGGATACTCTTGGGGTCTGCTAAGGACACATCCTTAGGAGGTTAAATCTAGTTTCTAAAACTCGATCCAGAGTGAAAACTTCCATAGATGTATGGTTTCATGTATACTGATATAAGGACTAGCGATTTGTTTCTTCTTCATTGTCTTGGCCTCTCGATATGATTGATAATGTTTCTTCGATGAGTCCCAACGTGTCCGTGTCCTTATTTTTTAAGAAATGACATGCCTGCATGTCCTTGTCGTGTCCGTATGCTGTGTCTGTCTACTTGCTTCTTAGTTATAGCTCCATGCAAGTATAACCATCGGTCCGTCAAGTACCCTTCCAACCAATTCATATACTTTTCCTGAGATGTAGAGGGAAAAAGTAAATTTATGACCACAGGCTTGTCATATGTTCTCTTTTGCTGTGCAATATGTTTATTATCATTACTAGGCTGATGTCTATTTGGTCTTTTACAGTCTCTAAATGCTCAATCGAGAGCTTTGCTTATGCAGAAGCTGGACCGCAGTGGTATTGCCACAAGGTTTGTGTGTTGCCTCCGTTTATCTTTTGGGTTTTCTGACAAACATGGCATGGTGAATTAGACTAAGAAGTTTATTCTTTTGCAGCGTTGTGGGGTCTCTTGGAGTGCCAATGCTTAATGGTGCAGCTTCAAATCAACAAGCCATCACCTTGCCTTTCAATGGGCAAACTGTAGTTCCTGCCCCAGTTCTTCCTGCACTAGTGACCTCCGTGGCCTCAGAGCCTATTGGGAAGCCCAGTGAATGTTTACTGCTAAAGAATATGTTCGATCCAACAACAGAGGTGCGTAATCTGGCAGGCGTTTGATTTGTTTTCTCACCTCTTGTACTTGTGGCTGTTGTATGGAAAGTACTCATCCTTGAAACTGTTATACAGACGGATCCGGAGTTTGATCTGGACATCAAAGAGGATGTGGAAGAAGAATGTTCAAAGTATGGTCGAGTGAAGCATATCTATGTCGACAAGTAAGTCTGATGATTTAGTTCATCGTTATGTTAAACATTATCCAGGTTCTCTTTTATTTTATTTTATTTTTCATCTCTTTGCATTGTTATGTGACACGTATAAGGAGTTATCCAAATTCTTCAGCGTCTGGGATCAATACCTTACAAGTGTTTTACATGAAACTTCGGTTATCTGTTCTCATGTGTTGGGCGTTAATGCCCTGGGTTGTGGAATGGGGTGGCTTTTTGGGTGGGTAATAACTGCAGAGGCAAAGCACTAGTATGTTAAAGAAAGTGTGAAAGGTCAGAGGGAAGTAATGATGGTGCTTGAGGTAGATTCCGGTAGGATGGTGATGCCAGGTTAATGATCTTTTTTAGGGCAGAAGTTATGAGGTTTCTTAACGTAGCTTTTTTAGATTTGTGGGTGAAATCCTGGTAATCTCATGGTTGACAATATATACACGTGTCACTTGACATTAGACAGAGACTACCAACTCAATTTCTCTTTCTCTGAAGTATGAGCTATCTTTGGTTTTGTTGTTTTGTTTATCTTATATCTGGTGTATTGGTTTATGGCGGTGTTTGATATTTTTGATCCAAGCAAAGCAACAGGGTACGCCCTCAGGGCTTCAACTCTTGGTTTGTTAAAATGATCTAACTTGAACTACATCCTCTATTTCCAATATCTGATGCAAATTATTTGAAACTGTTCTGCTTAGGGGTAATATGTCCTTGTAAACCTCTTGTTTCCTGAGCCAATGTAGTTGAAATGTTGCTTCAAAAGTAGTTAATGCAACTTTATCAAAATTACAGGAACACTGCTGGTAATGTTTATTTGCGGTTTGAAACTGTTGAAGCTGCAGCAGGTGCACAAAGAGCAATGCATAATAGATGGTTTGCACGCAGGTTGATATCAGCTGTGTTTTTGGTATGTATTTGGACCTTTACGAGGGTCATTTCTCTCTCTCCCCTCTTTTTGGTTTCTGCCTTTGTATTATGAATTCCCTCGTTGGAGTGTGTATATAGATTTTTAAGTCCATTCATCCCCAATGAAACTGTTAAACATGACTCTCTTGGGTGGAAATATGTAATATTTGAGTGCAAATATTACATAACCCTACCATAAAATAAGAGTCTGCTAATAGGATATAGTCCCTACCGCTATATGATCCAGTGGACGCTATCGCTGTCACGTGGTATCCCCTTGTCGTCATGTGGCATCCCCTTTTGTCGTGTGGTATCCCCTTCTGTCATGAGGTATCACCTTTATACCCCATATTTCCTCTGTTGGAAATTGTGGGTGAGAGATTGAGTGGAGACTATGAAGCACAAGTATTCTGAAAATGTCAATGTACGAGTATGATGCACTCTGGTACAGTACGGTACGTCTCCGATAGGGCAAAATATGTATCCTGTGCGTCAAAAACATATCGAGTATGTTATGGTATCTCGGTATGGCATCGATGCGCCATTGGTACGGGATGAGTTCTTTGTGGGTAGGACTCTGGCACACTCTTATTTTATGTCCTAGATGCTTGATATGAACGCTCGCCTGGCGTTATACCAAAGATAGGCCTTGCTTGCGAGGAGGTACTTCGTTGCACTGGTTCTTATGACCCAGTAGAAGTAGTAGGACCTGTGGTTTTGTTAGAGCTTTCCCCCTCCTCCCTCGACTTCTCTGCTTGTGGATTCAAGAACCCTAGTGTTTGGGGTCTTCCCCCTTCCTTCCTCTCGATGTAATCCTTGTGGTTTCAAAAGGCCTACTAACAGTTGCTTTTCCCCCGTTCTTCTTCCTTCTACATCATTTAGAGCCTGTTCCACACCACTGGCTTCAGAATTTTTTAGTTGTCTTTATTCAATTTTTTTTTTGGCGTTTGTTAGTTTTGGCTTAAGTTGTTTTTTCTTAGATATTTCCCATAATATTTGGGTAAAAGTCATAATTTTACTCAATTCCGATTTCTCTCGTCGAGATGAACCTACAATCACAAAAAGTTTTACGCAAAACTAACAAAAAAAAAAAAAATTGAATTGAGACAACCAAAAAATCTTTAAGCCAATGACACTGGAACGGGCTCTTAGGCTGTACTCCAAAGCCACTATTTTCTTGTGAGTTCTTGTTTAGTTTGTAATGTTTGTCTCTGCAATATTGGGCTGTAACGTAAATGTTGTTTTTATTGCAGCAACCTTATGAATATGATGCCAAGTTTAAAGGTGCAGCATGAGAGAGTTCTGAAGTTCAAATGGTCTCGGAATTTCTGGATGTGTCGTGCTGGCAGTTTGTTTATTTTTTATTTTTTGCGCAAAATTTTTATCTCCCCAAAATTTTAATCGAACGTGTTAGATAACAAATCTATCTTGACCCTTTGGTGGTTGGATTTCTTAAATCTGGTTTCTAGATTACTTGCACCCATTTCTGTGTAATTTTGAAATGATGTAACAGGAAGTAATTCTCCTGATCCTATTTTCGTGGTTTGTGATTCGATCCCGTCCACACCTCGGTCGGTTCTTCTGTGTAAGGTGTTCTGTTTTGGTCCATTAACAAGATTGTTGTCTTTTTAGGTTCGAGTTTTATGAGATTCTTAATTTCTTATCATGTTCTGGATCTTGCTATGCATTTGTTTTTTATCTGGGTACTCATGTCCAATTATTTTAAAGATACAACTATTTTATGACTTCTTCATAAAATTTATAACCTACATTGGTGGTACTTGTCAAAAGATAAAATGGAGAACATAGTACTGAGAAATGAAATTGAGAGCTTGTTTGGGAGCCAATTTTTTCCATTTTCCCATTCTTATATTTTCATTTTGGCCCTTTGGGAGGCACCCCAGAACTCATTATCCGGGAATGAGTTTTGCAAAATGAACAATCTAGAGTAGAAGTGAAAATTAGGTTGAGATGAGCTTTTTGACTTTTTATTTTTCACTTTTCTCATTTTGATTAACAAAAAGACCTACAGAATGTATTTTGCATATATTTCCTAAACACTATTCCTGTATCAAAATGCATTTTACATATTTCTCCCAAATACTCATATCAAATCCAAAATACATTCTTACCATAATCCAAAAAGCCAAAAAATAAAAAATGAGGCTCCCAAATACCCCTTAGTCCCAATTTTAAAGCATTTCCAACCAAGCTTTCATTTTTTCAGATCAAAAGGAGAAATAAAAAATAGAAAAACAAAAAAATCGCGCTTTATTTATTTATTTATTTCTAATAATCATCCCCCTTCCAAGTTCCAATCATATTGCGAGCCACTTTTGACTGTTCACAGACATGGAAATGGTGAATCATACAAGAAATCAAGAACCTTCATTTTATTTTTCTACTTTAAAATGTTATAAACATCTGTCATTTAATATGCAATTAGTATAGGAGTAATTGAAAAGATTTTCAGACAATCACAAGCAGAAATTTAAGTTTTGAAGGGAAGGTTGGGTTTGAAGAGAAATATGAACGGAATTTTGAAAATTAGAAGCAAAAATTAAATGAAGTTATGGAAATGGGTTATGGATTGGAAATGTTTACTCATTATCCTTTATAGCTCGGATTTCAGTCGTCCATCTTATTCATTTATGGTGAAAAATTATTAATAGTCACACACGTCACTTGTAAGAGAACAATCTTACCAATGAGAGACAACCAATAAATTCAACCGCTAATTGCATGAATTACTATCGACAGTTTAGATTGTTCATCCGTAAGAGAAGATTGATTCGTATTACTCTCTCATTCAAGATTTCTTGTCAATTTTTCAACACGTGTACCATTTTTAATTACTTATATATACATTTTTTTTTATCTTAGATGTTTTATATGATTTTCTAAACTTTGTTTAATAGAAACAAAATATGATTTATTAAATAAAATCCATAGTGCATATAAAAAATATTCCTTCCGTCCCAAAATAGATGTCCAAAATACTATTGACACCTCTCGGAAATTATTTATATCTTTTTAGCTATAATGAATTATACTATATGCAATATGAATCTTGTTTGATTTATTCGAGAGGTGTGAATAGTAATTTTTGACTTCTATTTTGGGACGGAAGAAGCACTATACATTTGATTACATACAAATTTTTTTAAGATGTTTACAATCGTGAAAATGGACAGGAAGAAATTTGGGAATAAAATCTTATGAGAAAACCTTGTTCACGGATGATTCTAAAAGGGCCGGTTTATGGAAGCCCAAAAAGGAGTTTCACTGACACCTCATCGTAATAATCTGATCGGATCATCTTATAGGACCTGCAAAGTAGTGTTTATATGCAAAAAATCAGCTTCAACCGGCATCATTTTTTTTTTTTTTTGGTCATTCGTCATTGCTAATCTATTACATAGGAAGATGGGGAATGAGACTCAATCCCGATGCACTGTGAACCATCCAAGAGCTGGCCACCACTTGTCCGGCATCATTAGGTATGTCCCAAAGTGAAAAAAAACAGGGGCATGATCATTTGATTCATTTCAGAACCTCAAATCTTATTATACCGTTGAATCGTTTAACGGTAGTTTGGTACTATGGCCTTTTGTGGGTGGTTCGAGCCTTCGAGGTTCATGAAGTACTCTGCCTCAACCACTGTTATGATGTGGCATTGAGTCTGCCTCAAACTGTTATGAAAAACGCCCAACAAATTTTCAGAGCTCCGAGATTTTGCAAGAATTGGCAGGTTATGTCAATCATCGACTTGGGTGCACTCGACGATTGAGTGGTGGTTCATTGTCATCTCCTTCACTTTGTGACGGGCATCAGTGATAGTCGAGTGCGCTTATTCTTTCCTCTGTCCCGGGTAAGAAGAAGCAGAGCGCAGGAACGAGCCTCGTTTGCCTCCATTTCATCGCTCGACACGCCAGCTTGAAAAATGCAGTTCTTATCAGCACAACGATCATCATCTCTCTGACCAACACAACACCATGAAACATAATGGTAAGACCAAACATGGTTCCACTTTTCAACCGATTTTCAAATCTCTCCACCATTTCCCTTTGGAACTCCAACATAAGAGATGCAGTAAACCAAGGCCAACCCCACAAAGCCCTCCTTCTCTTTCGCCAAATGAAGCAAACCCGTTTACAACCCAACAAATTCACCTTTCCATTCGTTGCAAAAGCTTGCGCCAAGCTCTCGAACTTACTTTACTCTCAAATCCTTCACACCCATGCCGCCAAATCGCCATTTCAGTTCGATATCTATGTGCAGACTGCGTTGGTTGATATGTATGTAAAATGTGGCCACTTAGATTATGCCTACCACCTGTTTGACAAAATGCCTGATAGAGATTTAACATCTTGGAATGTTATGCTTGTGGGTTTTGCTCAACTGGGTCTTGTAGATAAGGCTGCTATTGTTTTGTCTCAAATGAGACTTGATGGGATTTGGCCCGACTCAGTCACTATAATGGCACTTACTCAATTGGGTTCTGGTTTGGAGGACCTCATGTTGGTAAATGCAATTCATTGCTTAGGAATTCGAATGGGGATAGAAGGGGATGTTTCAGTTGCTAACACTTGGGTTTCTGCGTATGCTAAGTGTGGCGATTTGGGCATGGCTGAGATGGTATTTGGTTGTATTGATCCGGGTTTGAGGACTATTGTTTCTTGGAATTCTATGCTCTCAGGATATGCCTATTTTGAAGTATCAGTTAAGGCGGTTGGCTTGTATAAATGGATGCTTTATGATGGAGTTTGTCCGGATGTGAGTACCATTCTTAGTTTGCTTTCTTCATGCGTGATAACTGATGCATTATGCCATGGTAAATCAATTCATTGTCATGGAGTTCGATTCGGCTGTGTTTTCAATGTTCCAGTACGTAATACCCTTATTTCTATGTACTCCAAATGTGGAGATATTGAAGCTGCTCGTTGTGTATTTGATAGTGTGAGAGATAGAACTTGTGTTTCTTGGAATGCAATTATTGGCGGATATGCTGAGAAAGGTGATTTGGACGAGGCATTGGCTCTGTTTCGCTCTATGGAAGCAGCTGGCCAGAAACCTGATATCGTTACTCTGCTTTATATGATCTCGTGTTGTGGCCAAACAGGATCACTTGAGGTCGGAAGATGGATCGACAACTACGCCATTTCAAAAGGGAAAAAACACAATGTAACAGTGTGCAATGCATTTATAGATATGTACGCGAAATGTGGAAGTCTAAGAGATGCTTGGGACCTCTTCTCTACAATGCAAGGAAAAACCGTGGTCTCTTGGACAAGTATAATTTCTGGCTGCGCTCTAAATGGAGAATTTAAGGAAGCTTTGGACCTTTTCTGTCTGATGTTGGAGTTGGGTCTGAAGCCAAACCATATTACTTTCCTTGCTGTTCTTCAAGCATGTACTCATGCCGGTTTGCTTGTGAAAGGGAGGGAGTGTTTTGATATGATGACTAAAGTACATAAAATAAATCCTGGATTAGGTCATTATTCGTGCATGGCTGATCTTCTTGGACGCAGGGGAAAGCTAAAAGAAGCTCTGGAGTTTATTGAGAAAATGCCATTCAAACCTGATGCTGGTATATGGGGTGCATTGCTCAGTGCTTGTAAAAATTACCACAATGTAGAGATAGGCGAGTATGCAACGCATCGCCTTTTAGAACTTGAGCCTAAGGCTGCAGTTCCATACGTAGAAATGGCTAATTTATATGCATCAGCCGGAAGATGGGATGGAGTCGCTGGAATTAGGAAACTGATGAAGGGGAATCAAGTGACGAAATCTGCAGGGCAGAGTGTTGTTCAAGTGAATGGGAAAATTTGTAAATTTACGGTTGAAGATAGCAGTCACAGTGAACATCAGCTGATTTATGATTTGTTGGATGGATTAGCTTTGCTATTGAAAGAGGAAAAGATTCATCATGCAGTTGTGGAGGAACTTATAGATTATCAATACAATTGAAGTTAACTCAGTCTACCTGGAAAGAAAGTAGAGCAGTTTTGCAAAATATGTTTGCCCTCATTTTTTAGTGTTTGGTGCAATGAAAAACAAAAGGGGGAATACTTTCCCTGAAGAAAGAAAAATGATAACTTTGCCGGGAGACGTTTTCCCTTCCTTTCCTGAATCTGCAATACTATCACACCATCAGGACAACCACAACCACCATCCCGCCACTACCACTACAGCCTCAAGCATCATCATTTTCATCATCGTAATACCAAGAAACTGCTTCTTCTTTTTTTCTTGTCTTCATACAGTGCTAATCTCTCTCTCTCTGTCTTTCTTTATTTTTAATTTGATGTTTTCTGAAATGTTTCCCTGTTTATTTGGGGAGGATTCAGTTGTTTAATTGTGCATTATGGATTTATATGTTATGGCAGATTTTATGGTTTTATTGGGTGCATGTGGACTTTATATTCTTTTGATCTGTAGATTAGGGGTTTTTAATTTGTGTTCTTGCTTTTAACACAGGGTGCTACAGATGGCTCTTGGTGCAATTTTTGTGCAGTTTGTCTACAAGAAAAACAGGAGTCATTATGAACCAATGGCGGTGTTTATTTTCTGGAACCTGATGTGTTTATCAGAAAAAGGTTCTTACTCTTTTCTTAATGCTTATCAGTTATCACTGCCTTCCTTTTGAAGGGGATTTGGATTTGGTTTGAAAGATTAAAACACATTGGCTGTCGAGGAGAATGAGGATTTTGCTTTTATTTGCAGGTGATCTCGATGTTAATTATGTTGTCGACTTAGGACAGAGGTTTTCACATCTACTGTTGGCACGGAAGGTGAAACCAAGGGCCGACTTATTCAGAAGGCCTGCCACCACGCATGGTTAGTTTCTTACTTTGCTCATAGGTAGTCGCGAAGGAATGGCTTCTGTGGAAAACATTGCAACTGAGACAAACTCTATTTCATGAGCAACTTGCGAAACCAATTCGACAGTTCATAATCATATGTGGCCATAATAGAGACCTAGCTTCTTCACTTGGATAATTCGAATAGGAGATCCCCATTAAGCTATTCAGATTTGCTTTTCTGAACCAATCCCTCGTGTACAAATCAAAATTTACTCAATTTATTAGTCTGATCACCTTTCTTTGGAGTAAGCTGTATTAATTGTTTTTCGGTTTTTCTTGAGTTGCAGGTCACAGGGTTTGAGACACATATTAAAAAATGGAGGGGCGCTTGTGAGTGAATTATCACGTCACTTCTCTCCTTTAACTTCAAATTCGTGCTGTTCTTTCCCATGTATTAGATTTCATTGCAAGCTTTTGGAAGTCTTTTTGGCTTTTGCTATTTGGTTGCTTGGGACATGCTAAAATAGTGCTGCAAATGAAAGCGGGAAGTTTGAAGCTAGGATTAAAGTTTGATAGTGAAGGTTGCATCCTACGCAGCACTCAACAATCAACATCTAACAGAGGCTTTTATATGCTGGCTGTCAAGTTACATTTGTTCTAATTGAGAACTGCCTAACGAAATCTATATTGCATGTTTCTAAAAATACTATTAAGAGATATAAGCAATTGAAAACTAACAATCTTCGAAAATTGACAAACAAAATGGGACGCATCGAATATATTTGTTTTACCGAATAGGTGGTGGTAGAAATTAACATTAAAGCCTCATTTAGGCTAGGTTTAATTGACTGCCCAAAATTCTTGCGCACGAAGGAACTTGAATATCGTACTCAATGCTAGGAGCGAGTACTTGCACCAATGTAAAAACGAAAACGACATACGTACAATTGGTTTGTTTTTGGCTAGAGATACTTTTTACTGTGTCCAAAATGTAAACCTAATCAAACTTCTGAGTCCTGCCTCGTTTTGAAATGGTATATTACACAGCTTCAGGACTCCATGCCTCATTTATTTTGTACTAATTGGTTTTGAAATTGCACTCCCTCTTGAAGAAAGGGGTATTAATCCCAGTTCCGTAGCAAATAACACCCTCTATGTTCATGAAAAAGAACTTCTGCTGCATACAATGTTATGAATTATGGTTTCTTTCCCTTGTGTTCGCTTCTCACAAACTCTATTTTGCTTTCTGCAGTTTGTAGAGAGAGCCCCTGAGGAAGTTGTACATGGGGTTTGAGAAAAGGCAGCAGAAACAGAAGAGAAATTAACTCTCACTAAAAATCGCTTAGATTTCCTCAAATCAACAGTTTTGGTCTCAAATAGATTTAAGTTGTGGGTACAGAGCTGGACATATTCCGATGGAGCACCTGTCCACAATCTAATTTCTAAGCATTTCCTGTGTGGCTCAGTTGTGCAACTTTTCTCTTATACAAGTGTCGCAGTTGTCAATCCATATAGTCTTCTGGAAGCAGATTCGGCCCCATATGACTTACCATGGTATTTCATTTTCTCTGTTCTGGTTAAGATTTTGAATCAAAGCCTCGCACTCTGAAGAATGTAGAGCTAAAACTACTTAATTTCTCAGTTCTTTTGTTGTCACAGCTCACAAAGGTGAGGATATCCTTTAGAGTGTGATTCTATGGAGCCAAAACACAGTTCAAGTTATATTGTTGGACGATTTCGCCGTTTCGAATTTGTCCAATTTTTTCTGTAGTCATTACTAACATAAAAGCCCCAAATATGAGGCGCCAGGTTGAGGCAGGCTTCTCGTGCGCTAATTGTGTACAAATATGTGATTATTGTGTAATTATCTCTCTGGTATAAGCGAATATTTATGAAACAAAAGAGGGATCACAAATGCCTATGGAAAGAATAAAATATATTGAATTGGCAGTTTATATTCTCATAATCGAATGTTACTTTGTGTTAGTAAAACGTAGCCTTAGACAACAAAACATCCACAAAATGCAACCAATGGACTTCATGAACGTTCGACGCACGCTGGGTTAAGAAGATTGAAATACAAATTTCAAAAGCCAATGGGTTACCCCTACCGTGCGAAGCACGAGGGTAACCTCATTTGTGTAGTGTGTTGTGCAATTCTGACCGTTCAAATGTGACCTTTGATTTTTGAGACGAACGGTTAGGATTGCACAGCACACAGCTGCGTAGCATGCCCCCGGATCTCATCCCACTGGCTTGGAAAATTTACTAAAGTTCCGCATAAATTCTAGTAATACTTGATAAATTTAGGTATTTGACCCCGCTGTTCATAGGTATTGGCTCCACCCCAAGCTCAATGGCAGATCATTTTTTTGGATACCCGGGTTAGCTTGCGTGCACCTCGACTAATTTCGGGGCCTTGGAGTTAACGACCGAGCATAACTCCCAGTGGCCTCAAGAGTTTGCTGACAAGGGGAATCGAATGCTAGCTTGCGCGCACCTCGATTATTTTCGAAGTATAGGGTTCTTCAATCTGGTACAAGAGGAGACATTTTTTCTTGGGAAAATGTTTGGTACCAGGAAAGAGTCCCATAATTCACCCATAAAATGCATCCAACGGGTGAAATCCATCCGGTACACTGCTTAGTACTGTACCAGACCTCATCTTGCTTTAATGAAAGCACTTCACTTGTACCTCGATCCATAATTTTCATATAAACTCCTATATTTATGCGCGTCAACATAGTAGTATTTTCATGATTATCTCATATAGGAGTATTTTGAGTTTTACAGAAATTACAAACTTATAGTTTCAACAATTTTGGCACTACATACTACGGTTTAGCAATTGAAAAAGTACACTCTTTATATTGCACATTTAATATCTCGCGTTGACTCCTACTTTAGTTCATAAAAGACTTTGTCCCAATTTTAATTGAGTACTGGCCCACTAGTTCATAGTAAATAATCCGTCGAATTAGTTAGTCTTGTATAAAAAAAAAAAGAAGGGAAATTGAACCGTAAACTGTGCTCTGAAAACGTCGATAATTATCACAAAAATATATCAACCATCCTGATAATATATGCATGCGGATATATCAGAAAATCAGTGTGAAAAATAAAAATGTGAATATTAGAGGCACATGCATTGCTTGTTATTGTGTTCTCACATGCAAGTAGTGACGAACAACAAACAACTCCAAGATACAACATCTATTGTGTTCTCACATGCAAGTAGTGACGAACAACAAACAACTCCAAGATACAACATCGATCACATTTCCACAATTTTAATTAAGAACCATCTATAGTCAAAATTCGTCTGAAAATGCTGGGGGTTGAAGAGATGGAGAGAACATAGAAGGCATCTAAAACTGTACTAATGTATAGTAGAGATGAATAGTTTTAGGAAAAAATAAATAAAACTCGACATTAACACTACAGGTTTTGATAGAAAATAGAAATTGTGGTGATTTCACTAAAAAGCCATAAAAAGTGATTGAAGTTCCACTGAGATGATAGGTTACAAGAAGAGTTTTCCCAAAAATATCCAGAAAATAAAAATGATCGGTTCAATTTTTTTTTTAGTTAAAAGCTTCCAACCATTATTTTTTGAACTCTTTAGGGTTTTCCCAACTCTCTCTCTCTCTCTCTCTCTCTTATAGTATATATATATATGGTAAATTTTTTTTACGAATCCTAGCGTTGGACCTTACATAGCTTATGTAAGGGAGCCCTTATAAGATCCTCTTCACATATATATATATATATTCCACTCCCTAGGATCCCACATTTTAACAAAGTGTGGGAGTCACCCAATTCTCCCATTTCCGGATCAAATTTCGACCATCCGAACCGTTCAAAACGTGTTTTTACAGGCCAACGCAACGATTCGTCAAAAAAAAAAAATCAGAAAGGCTTGATCCGAGCAGTTTTTCATACAAACCGTAGATATACTATAATTTATGAAAAACTGCTCGGATGAAGTCCTTCCGGGTATTTTTTTTTTTTTTTTTACGAATGCTCCCGTAGACCCTTAAATGCTACATATATATTACTACATACATATATACGTAGATGTATATATACAGATAGATATCTAGGTATATACACGTCTATATAAATTTGCATTTATCTGTGCATGTATGCCTATGCGATAACGACAGTGGAAAATTCAATCAAAACCAACATCTTAAAACCAAAAGAAGAAACCTTTACGCGTTCAAGTCTCACAGTCTATTAAGAAAAAAAACAATAACGAAAGCAAATGCAGCACAACAAAACTTATTACTCTAATATGTTCTACGTCGTCAATAGCTACTACTCACCGGCTTCGTGGCCTTGTATATATCGCGAAGAGACCGGTACTTCTGTTTCTTCTTCGCCCCGAAACTCTTTGCTTCTTTTCTCACCTCCGACGTTGTTGAAGTTACCTCATGATCACCTTTGTGCTGATCATTCTTGGAATCCATTACTTTCATAGTACTCACCGGCTCTGTTGCCTTGTATATATCGCGGAGAGATCGGTACTTCTGTTTCTTCGGCCGAAAACTTTCCTCACTAATTTCGTCCTCATCATTCTCGGTATCTGCTACTAATTTCACCACCCTCTTCGCCATCTTCTTCTTCCGCAAATCTGCTACTTTCTCCACCGTCTTCTTCTTCTTCTTCTTTTCGGACTCCTCCGGTGCTTTCTCTCTCTTCATCATCTTCTTCTTGTTGTTGTCGTCGTCGTGTTTTTCTCCGTTTATTTGCATGAGCGTCTCAGCGGCTTCGGTAGTGTCCAAGTCCTTGAACTCTTTGGGGTACTTCTGGGGTTCACTTCTACGTACGGACGGTGGTGGTGGTGGTGATGATGCTTCCGCCATTGAATTAGAAGATTGTATTCTCTCTCTCTCTCTCTCTCTCTAGCTTTGAGGGATTTATGGTTTCTGGGGTTTTGAGGCGTAGAGCACATTTTAAGGTAGGTATCGTGTGAGTTATATGTACGGGAGAGATTTCATTAACCTGCACTACTGTTGGTGCAAAAAAGGTAAGTAGGTAGGAAGAATTATCATTAATAGAGTCTTCGAAAGTAGAAATTTTTCAGTGCCGGGTGGGTATTGCGCACGTGGTACTCGCTCGGCAATTTCAGCCGTTCAAAACGTGATCCAACGGTTCGGAAGAGGAGAGAGAAAAAGAGGAGAGAGAGTGGTTGGGTAAGAGGAGAGAGAGGGAATCAATCTGGACCGTCCAAAACACTTTTGGACTGCCGAGATCATGTTCGGCATGGACAGCTAGTACCCATTCGGTACCCAATTTTTTTTCCTTCAATACGAAAAGAGAGAAATTTACCATAAATGGTCGGTAGAGGGATTTTTTTTTCTTCTTTTTCACGGTATAAATCAATGGGGGGTTAGAGGGGAATCAGGTGTGTTTTGGCAAAATATTTAAGCCGGATTTTTTATTTTTGTCTTTATTCAAAATTTTCACATTATTTTTGGTCTTGCGTCTTTTGGATAAGACTCTCTTCATTATTTCCCCGTTGTTTGCGTCCTAAGTGCACCGTGTTTCATTATGATCCCAATATTGAGGATCCGTTGTTTACCTCTCCACGTGCGGGCCAGGGTCGCACGTACGGGGGAACGGGGGAATGTTAGAGCTTGTCTCACATTAGTTAATTAATACATCCAAAACTAGTATATGAGTCTAGGCAACCTCTCCACTCATTGCCAATTAATTGAGTTTGATGCTTTAACAATGTCAATTTTTTTTTTTGGGTTATCACTTAATCTCCATGAGAAAAATTTAAAAAGTAGTAAACTATTAGTAACCAAATTAAAGTTTTTGTACTTGAAGACAAATAATCCAAAAATTCTGTCTACTTTGGATCATTTTTATATCTTCAGTGAAGTTTCTTAAGATTTTGGTCATAATATTTTATTTCTTAGATTCCTCTTTTGAGACGAATCAATAAAATAAAATAAAAACGATGCAAAACTAACAAATGCGGTTTTTTTTTTTTTGAATAGAGGACAAAAAAATAATCCAAGCTTGATTATTTTGCCAAACCACCTATTAGGGCATCTCCTACCCATCTGTAAAACTCCCAAATGGAGAATGGATGACTCCCAAATGGAGAATGAATGAGACATATTGAGGGGATATTTTATAATTTATCCTTCCATTTCTTTAACTTTTGTACTTTATGAGAGAATTTTGGTGGGAGCCATCGTACTTTTTAGAGATTTGATCTCCATATTTACTTTTGGGTCTCCATATTTGAAGTCAAATGAAGACCCAAAAGTAAAATGTGAAGATTAAATCTCTAAAAAGTACGACGGGTCCCTCTAAAAAGTACAAAAGTTAAAGAAATGGGAAGATAAATTACAAAATATCCCTTCAATATGTCACATCCATTCTCCATTTAGAAGTTTTGGAGATGGTAATCTATTTAGTAGGTTAACAACTGAAGGATGTTCGAAGTCTCATCCTAGGTTTGACAAGTTTTGTGTGAAGGGGTATGAGCTACACCCCCACCCCCACCCCCCAGATTAATACTTCTCACTACCCCTGCAGGGGGAACTAATTAATAACATGCATGGGGTACTATAACTTAATACCCCAGAAAATTACCCTCTCCCTCTCGCCTGTTTAAAAAAAACTCATACCCCATTTAAGTGTTTTACGAGCCCTTGCAATTTCCTTCGATACAAAAAAATCTATACTTTAGAATTTGACATTGTTGGGGTATAATATAAAAATTAATAAATTAATATTAAATTAGAAAAACACATAATTAGAAAAAATTAGGTGGTATGCATAATTAAATTAGAAATAATTAATGGCAAAACATTGGGGGTATGCATAATTATTAAAATGAATAATTAAATATTTTAATTGTAGATATAATTAATAAAATGAGTTATTATATCATATTTGTTGACAAGTATAATTATTTTAATTATTTTTGCACTTATGTATTTTTTTTATCGAAAAATCTAATATGACTCATGTACAAGGGCAAATAAGTCATTTGTCAGGTATTTACATCATCCACCCAGCCTTATCCATCTTTATCACAAACTAATCCAAACCAAGTACTATTTAATCGTAGTTCAAAAAAGTACTATTTAATCGCCTTCCATAAATGTCACATTAATATGCAAGTGGTAGCTAGCTCATGCAGTAAAGCTCTTGGATGCCCCACACTGCATCCCGAGATCGAGTCTCATTCCCTCCTCCCCATGTAATAGATTAGGAATGACGAATGACAAAATAAAAAAAAAATGTCACATTAATATGGATTCACCCTTAATAAATAATACCTCCTACTATTTATCTCACCAAAACTCATCCTGCATTCAATTGGGGCCTTATTGTCAAATTATTTAGTGCTCTGACTTCGAAATTGTTGGGCCCAGAGTGCCCCATGGATTTGGTTACACGATGCCACTCCCTGCGATCGCTCTAAAAATAGACTTGCGGGTGCGATGTCGAATGCCGTAAAAGACTTAATTGAAGCCCTTCCTAATACCAATTGGTTTTAGGAGAGTTGGTGGAAAAGCGGTCCGACAAGTGGTATCAGAGCCACGAGGTCATGAGTTCGAGTCGCGGGAGCGTCACCGTGAGGGAGGGATTGTTGGGCCCGGAGTGCCCCCATGGATTTGGTTACACGATGCCACTCCCTGCGATCGCTCTAAAAACAGACTTGCGGGTGTGTAGAGACCCGTAAATCTAAATTATTTTTCCGGAGATAATATTGGGAAAATGTGAGGAATTGATTAAAATGGTTAAGTGTTGAATGAATAAGTGTTAGAAAGAGTGTGAGACCTTATTGTATTACACAAGTGACTACAAGGGGTTGTGGGGTAATTTTTTAAAATATATGTGTTTGTGTGGTGTGAGAGGAGAGAGAGAACATACTCCCTCCCCCTTATCCTGTCGTCCCTCTCTTTCTCTCTCTCTCCTCCCCTCCATTGTCATCTTCTTCCTCCACCAAAATCTCACCCAATCTTCCAAGTTCCTTCACAAACCCTGGTCAATCTTTGCTCCTCTACGCGTATTGAAGTTTGGGTAGTGCTCATTTTACTTCGGGGTTTGAAGATTTGCTTGGAAAGTGAAGAAGAAAGTTAGGATTTTGTTCTTTGGTGGGATTTCAAGATCTTGGCTTGAGGTAGGGGGGTTTCTATCCATTCTCAATGTAAATTTGATGTGTGTGAATGTGTAGTTTTCCCATTCCTCTTCTTATGATCATTTTCATTGTAAAGCGTGATTTCATATAAATCTTTGATCTCTAAGTATTTGGGTAATGTTTGAGCCATGTTTTTTATGTGTTTCAAGTTGGTTTTGCTTGGGTTAAGACCGCCCTTTGAGTCTGAAAATCTGTGCAAATTTCCCACGAAATGACCCGGTATCAATACCCCTGAGACCAGGTATTGATACCAGCAGGTTCTGTTTTCTGCTGTGTACCTGGTATCAATACCCAGTTTCTGGGTATCAATACTAGAGGGCTATGGACACTAAAACTCTTTTAAGTCTCCTTTTCAACTTTCGATTGTCTTGGGCCTTCTCCAATGTATTGTTTACTTAAAATATTACTCCTTACCGACTTCCTTGTTGATTGGATTGGTCGCTTGGCATTTCTTTGACCCTCATGACCCATTTTCGTGCGACATACGGACTATTAACATTATGTACGTATGACTTGAGACACTTCGAGATATGTGTGCCATGAGTCTAATTTGGCGTGTTCAACGATTCCATAAGTTTCCTTTGGGGTTTTTGTAACGTGGTTAACACCTAACGACTTAGTTTGACGATAACCGACCAACTTAGGTTTTTTTTGAGTGTCGGAATAAGTTGAGATATGGCATGGACATCTAAACGATACAAATGAGTATGAAACGATATTGATGAATTAAATGAATGACACGGGGCCCGAAAGGGTATGTCCGGTTGGCACGGAGCCCGAAAGGGTATGTCCGGATGGCATGGGGCCCGAAAGGGCATGCCCGGATGGCATCGGGTCCGAAAGGATATGACCGGATTATAATAGATGAAACAAAATAATGACAATCATGATATGAATATTTTGGGGACACATGTGATGTGTCGGATACGAATTGGATACAACAAGGCGGTACTTGGTTTATAATGGTTTTTACATAAATTTATTAATCTTATAAAATGATTTCCTTCTTTGTCGCACATCATGAACATCTCATTTTCATTTAGAATTGATAGACGTTTTCCTACTGGACTAGTGAGCTCACCCTTAAAATTTCCAGGAACTCAACATAGAGGAGCATGACATGGAATGTGTGAAGTGCATGGATGATTTTGAAAACTCACGGAAGAGTTACTTGATCATTTCCTTTGAACTTCTATTTTTGGATAAGATGACATTGTAACTATTTTGAAGTTCTTCTTTTGACTCGGAACATGTAACAATTTTAAGAAATCATGTAATCACATTTGGGTACGGTAGACGGTTCGCTCTCTTATGTTTGACTTGACTATGTAAGTTGACTTTGACCGTGGACTCATTGATCGTCCACGTGGGAATATATTAGTTATCCATTTTGTAAAATTTGAGGGCGTGACAAGGTGCGATGTCGAATGCCATAAAAGACTTAATTGAAGCCCTTCCTAATACCAATTGGTTTTAGGAGAGTTGGTGTAAAAGCGATCCAACAAGAGAAATACTTTTGCGGGAACCACAACTACGTGTATGAACCCCATGCAAATGTATGTTAGAATGCTTCAGAGCACCATGTGGCTATGCTGCGGGACTATTTGACTTTGCTATGACGCGGGTTTTGTAACCCATAGTCTAATTTCAGGAGTCAATAATTTTAAGCTGGTCTGAAATGTGGATCTTTTGCTGTTTGATTTCTCATCTAAATCTGGAAAAATCAAAATTTGATTTTAGGGACATTAGATTAAGGAGTAACTAGCAAGTGGTGGCTAGCTCATGCGATAGAGTTCTTGAATGCCCCACACTATATCTTGGGATCGAGTCCCCTCCCCCATGTAATAAAGTAGGAATGACAAATGACAAAAAAAAAAGATAAAAATAATAAGGAATAACTATACCAAAGAGATGAGAATTTTGAATGCTACTATTTGTTGTGTTATTTGTTTGTAACAGAAATATGGTGCATCAACGTAGGGTAACAAAAGTTTGCACTACTAGGGGTGAATCAGTGCGGTTTGCTCCGATTTTTTTACTAATTTTACAACTCAACCGGTTTATTCGGTTTCAAAATTTCAAAACCAAAAACCGGACCAAACAACTTGGGCCTGATCCGGTTTACTCGGTTTATTCAGTTTTTGGAAGATAAAAAAGCTCAATGGAAAAAAAAATCAATACACAAAATAACTCATTTAAGAAACAAGTTTAACCCAACGTACCTAATTAACAACATATCAAAAGTCTAGCAAAATTAGAAAACATAAAATGGCATGAAAAAGTATAAACTAGTCTAGAAATGATTTTCATATATCCTAAATCCACCAAACGATAAAAAAAGAGATAATCGGGCATGAAAAAAAATAAACTAGCTCAACCTAACAGGACATATCAACTTCTCCTTATCAAAAGAACAAAATGAGTGATTAGGATTTAAACAAGTCATACAAAGAAACAACTTTTATGTACTTATATGAGTTATCAAGGGGTGTCACCATCAAATTTAGGGGGTTAATTTATGAATTTTTAATTTTTTTTAATATAATAGTACGTACTATTATTTTTTCTTCATGTGGGGTCAGCTGACCCCACTCTCACTAACCTGGCGTCGCCAGCGTGATCACATCACTATATTTGTATCGGCCAACAAGATTGTTTTGAGAACCGTCGAAATCGCTCATGTCGGAAAAATTTGGCGTAACAGGTTTTGATAGAAATGGTGGGTTTCTCTCAAAAGCTAGCCATAACACATGATTGAAGTGCCACTCAATATTGCTCGAATCGCCGATATACGACCATATAACCTATACCGTTACGTTTTCTGACACCGTTATATAAAACCCTCTCTCTCTATATAATGTACATTTATGTAGATTTGCATGAATACATGTGTATACATAGACGACAATTACAAAAATGGAAAAACTTTGAAAATATCCACCAGTTGTACTCTCGCCCTTCAAATTCAAAGTCATTTAATCAAAACAAACAAGCAAACTTAATTATTAAGTAATTACCTAGAAGAAACCTTTACGCGTTCAAGAAGCTTTACGCGTTCAAGTCTGATAATCTATCAAGAAAAAAACAAAAATGAAGCCTCTAAATACTTATTAATTCTCCCTACAAAATTAACCAGAGTTTGCTAAATACTTATTACCACTAGATAAAATAAAGCCAATTCCTATTGAAAAAACCAATTTGGGTTTTTATCAGATTTTATCTTCTTGCCATCTACGTCGACAATCGTACTCACCGGCTCCGTGGCCTTGTATATATCGCGAAGAGATCGGTACTTCTGCTTCTTCGGCCCCAAACTCTTTACTCCTTTTCTCACCTCCGTCGTTAAAGTTACCTCACATCGGTTATTGTTATTATTATTGTTGATGTTGCTGTTGCTGCTGCCGTTGTCATAATCTTGTACTTTCTCTCTCTTCATCATCATCTTCTTCTTGAAATCCAGCGCGCTCTCTCTCCTCCTCCTCCTCCTCATCATCATCTTCTTATCGGTACCTGGTACATTCTCTCTTTCAATCATCTTCTTCTCGTTGTCATTATTGTTGTTGTTGTTGTTGTTCTCGTGCTCTTTCCGGCTTATTTGCATGAGCTTCTCAGCGGCCGCGGCCGTGTCCGAGTCCTTCAACTCCTTCAATGGTGATGCTTCCGCCATGGAATTGATTTTCTCTCTCTCCCTCTCTCTATCTCTTTCTGGGTTTGAGCGGTTTTTGGGGATTTGGGGTTGCTGCTGTGCAGCCCCATGCACAGCAGGTGTTGTGCGCCATCCGAGCCGTCCGTTGCTCGGATGGACGGCCCAGATTTCATCTTGCACGCACGACAACCAACGGTTCGGATGTAAGGGTGCCGAGGTGAAATCTGGGCCGTCCATCCGAGCAATGGACGGCTCGGATGGTGCACAGCAGGTGCTGTGCACCCGCTGCACAGCAGCAACCCCTTGTCCGGTTTTTGGTGTATGGGCTTTTGAGGCGTAGAACGCATTTTAAGGTACATATATATTGTGTGAGTTTGAGAGAAAATAATTACCTGCAGTGCTGGTGCATGGAAAGTTGGTAGGTTATCATTACTAGGCCGTTGGATCGATGCGTCAATTGTTGAACCATTGACTTTAACATATTTACTGGTACTTGACTTTGGTCTTTAATCCAATGGCTACGACGCGGTTTTTGGTAATCTACTTGGTCTATACGATTGTGGTTTCTTGGGACCTTCTGAATGCAATTTCTTAATGTACAATTAATCGAGAGAATATAACAATATATCTATATCTATATTATATCCTAAGCACGTGAATACCACACGATACTCTCTTTTATATTTTAAAATTTTAAAAAAATCATAAAATCCACGTTCACCTCTATTAGAGTATTTTAAAAGTCAGTCGCCTCATCTAGGGGCTTAGGTGCTGAATTAGGTGACAAGACGATTAGTCGGTCGAAAGGTAGGTTTAGTTGACGACTAATCAACCTAGGCCGTGACTACACGGATAGGCGGCTGGGCGGGATTAATTAGAGAATTAGGCGGCTAGGCGAGATTAATTGGAGAATTAGGCAGTTTTATGGGTAAAACACGTAATTTTACAAATCTTAGGAGTTAAAATGTTCTGGTAATAGAGTATATGGGTTTTAGTGTAGTTTTGATATAATATATACTTCTTCCCTATACAAAATAAAGTAAACTTATGTGCATGTAGGCTCTGTTTCTTGTGAAATTAAGTGCATGTAGCCTTCATTTTCTCCGTTTTGAGTTTATTGAATGTTTTGTTTTACTTACTCAAAACTTAGAGATGGAGACGAGACGAGACGAGACGAGACTCGAGAGTATTTTAAAAAAAGTTAAAACTTGGGGATGGGGACAAGAATATTTTTTAAAAAGTTTAAAAAAGAAAAAAACCAACTAATCTCTGTGGGCAGATTAATCCCAGATTAATCGGCTTGGGCGCTAAATGATGTCTAGCCGCCGAATTAGTACCTAGCGCCTTTTAGAACATTAATCGTTCTCCCTTATAGATCTGGTTTTTTTTTTTTTTCGCCACTTGAAAGAAAGAAAACGCCTTCAAATTCTCGATCATGCACAAACCTTTTTTTTTTTTGGACATCCACTTTTAAAGTTTAATGATAAATCGATGAGAGATAAATAACATTAAGCATAACTAAAATTCTATATTATGTAATTACTTTACTGTGCATCGCACGAGACACTGCTCCTTCCTACAATATTTCAATGTAGTATTTTATCGTTAAACTTTAAAAGTGGATATGTCAAATTAAGAACTCAAACATTTTACTAACGAACTTTATGGAAGGCTTGGCCTAATTTACTTTATCTGAACCTTTTTTTTTTCTCCCTTCACTTTGGCTAGTTTATGATTAATTTTGCGTAGGTTAATTGTTTATGTTGGATTAGTTGCTAACCAACTCACTTTAAAGCAATTACTGTTACGGGATGTAGTAACTTAATTTCAATAAACAAGGGGCGGAGGGACATTGATACAAGTGATCGAGGTCACTTGACCCCACTCAATTTAATTTCTCACCAAATTTTATGATAGTTTAAATTTCCTTTGACTTGCTTCAAGTGTATAGAAATTTCAAATCTTCTCTTATTTTCAGGGGTTGATAGCATTACGAATGAAGTTTTTGTCATAATTTTCAGAATGACTATTTATATAGCAAAATTATATTTACCAGTACATATATCTACCTTACAAATATTTTTTTGATTAATAAGTAGAAAAGTTGTCCTGCACATGAATCTAATTTTTGACCCCCCCTAACCAAAATTCTTGGCTCCGCCTATGTAATAAACGTTTCCTCTCGTCTGCTCATATTTTTGCTAATTTCTTAAGAATCTTAATAGTTGCCAAGATCGAGTTATTTTGTCTAACGGCATTGGAGTGCACTTAGGTGTCATGAGAAAGGAGGTTAGTTCACTTCTTTTCTAATGTGCTAATCTAAATAGCTCCCTCTGTCCCAAAATGATAGTCCGGTTCGCAAGAGGACAAGTTAAAATTAATATATATTTTAAAGAAAAAGTTCATTTTTTTTTCATGAATTAAAAGAGCTTATTGACATCTAGTAAATTTTTAATAAATATTAGAATTTTTTTTGAAAAAATAAATTATTTTTCACTTTTCGTTTTGCGGACCAGACTATCATTTTGGGCCGGAGGTAGTATTTTAACAGCACTGACTTTTGCCGATTGAGGACAAAAATAAATAATCTCAACAGCACTTCTCAATATCGAATCTTGAAACTATAAGTTCTTAATGTTTATTGAATGAATGAATTTCTAATGTTCTCTTATATTTTTGTTTTAGGGGTTTGAAGTTAAGTAAAAGTAGCAGTAGTATTTGTTTATTGATTTGGGCTTTAAATTATCTGGGAAAGCCTGTAATTAATTGAATGGGCTTTTGAACACCCAAATGACCTTGATGAGCCTGGACAGGCCCAGGCTACGACCACCTTTAACTGGGCTAACCCGTTGCTTTTTATTCTATTTTTAGTTTCTAAGGAAAGGCAAGAACTCATACAATAGAGGTTTTTTTTTTTTTTTTTGTCATTCATCATTTCAAATCTATTACACGGAGAGGGGGGAATGAGACTCGATCCCGAGATGCAGTGTGAGGCATCCAAGAGCTTTACCGCATAAGCTAGAAGGTTAGTAAGTTAGTAGATGCCAAGTCTTGAACTCAACATTTTGGTGAACGTGAAACAAGCACCCAACCAACTGGGCCAGCTTGCAAGGTTCAAGTTTTGGAAATTTTGTTTTATCAAGCTGGAGGAGCCCTCTTCCTCCGCCACACATCCCCTCCCCCACCGCCCCCTCCCACCTTCTCCAGCCCAGCCCCTCCTCCTCTCCTCCCCTCCCCTTTACGTCTTCCACTCTTGGATTTGTCAGTGACTCCCCATGCATGACCGGATCTGCTCTCCGGTCAGTGTGGGTGGCCGGAATCTTGATTTTTGGACCAAGGGGAGCCTGATCTGGCCTTCCACACCGACGGCGAGTGGCGGCGATGACATGACAGCGACGGCGATGGCACCGACAGTTTAGTTTTTGTGTTTTTTTTCCCGTTTTGTTTCTTTCTTTTTGTAGTTGTAGGTTTTTTTGGTAGTTTAGGCGATTTTGTGTACTGTGGTGATGATTGATTTAATGCATTTTCTTTCTATTCCTAAAAAAAAAAAAAAGAGTTGAACAAACTCAAAAGTACCAAAATATTGTCAAACACATGGAAAAAGCCTAAGAGGGCTCGCCCTAAACTAGTCGAAGTGTCTTACTTTTTGTCCTTTGCAAATTCTTATTAAATTCGAATAATTTTTTTTTGGACTAATCATTCATCCTCAAAAGGATAAGGAAAACAATTATATATGAGTAATATGACTGAAAGTAGAAGAAAGTTTGACATTTATTTATATTAATTGTCGGAAATTTTTATCCTTTGGTTTATGGAGTATAAATTTATCAATAGTATTCCTATCTCAAAATAAATACTCAAATAATAGTTCTTTTAATTTTTTTGGCTCATCAATAGTTTTTATGTATTTTTTAAAATAAAACTGTTGTTTGTTTTAGTTCGAAAAACTTTTGAGTTCCTTTGTGGTTTTATATATTTATCTTAAAACCAATGTTTTTTCATCTTCCACTGCTGGTAACTTATAGTATATATTACTTGACCTTTATTAATTTCCACTTTGCACGAACAAATGACTTTAATGCGGCCATTCCTCTCCTTGTGAGTGTTTGATTGAGATTTTCCTTTTAAATTTCAATATCTAAGACTAAACTCTAGACCCTCCGCTTTGGTTTCCACACAACCCCGTAGTCATTTTTCGTCGGAGAAATGCACCTCAGCACCTGCAAATCACATGACCAATTTCGAGGATATCTAAAGACTTTCCAAATTACCTAAAATTAAGCTGACGTCGCTCGATCGGATATCTGGATTTATTTTCTCTGTTAGGGTTTATCGAAGGCATTGTTCTTATCGTAAATAGAATTCATGTCGTAAGGATATACCATGGTCTTTTACCTTTCACAACAAGTGCAATCTATATATAAATAAACCAAGTGCACAGTACCCATTCCGTTTTCATAAAATTGATGAAATTAAAAACTACAGAACAAAATGAAATCTTGCTAAAATTATCAGGACCAAGAGAGTAAATTGACCCCTTATTACATAACAGTTTCCAATACCCTTCACCTTCTTCCAGGCCTTTTCGATTCTGCATTAAAAACCCACACTCAAAGGGAAAAAAAAAAAATTCACCCACGTACCACCCCTATAAATTCATACCATCCCATCACCTTTGATCACCACTCTCTCTCTCTCTCTCTCTAGACCCCCCCCCAAAAAAAAAAAAATATATATATATATATAATGGCTCTCAAATGCGGCTTCCTCTTGTTTGCAATGACGTGTTTATATGCAACCGCGGCCGGAGCAAGGGACGTGACGCTCTCGCTCCAGCCGGGGTACAACCTCACGGCTAGGCTGGAATCCGGAGGCAGCGCCCTAGTCCAGTGCTGGAACGCGATGTCCGAGATAAAATCGTGCTCGAACGAGATCATTCTCTACTTCATGAACGGGGCGACCGACATCGGCCCCGCGTGTTGCAACGCCATAGACATGATCACACGCCACTGCTGGCCCGCCATGTTGACCGCCCTCGGTTACACCGCCGAGGAGACTAATATACTCCGTGGCTACTGCGATGCTACTTCCTCTAGCGGCGGCGGCGGCCCTGCTCCTAGTCCGGTGGTTATGTAAAGTTCCGCCGCGTGCTACGGCTGATGGGATGGTGGTAGTTCAGTAGCTAGGGGAATGTGGTGACTTTGCTGCACCAATTTCACAAGCATATATAAAATATTTCTTATGTTCTGGCTAATTTTTTTTGGTTAAGTGGAAGGCATGCACCAATTTCGTAAATGGACTGTCCCGGCCTGAGAAAAAAAATAAAAATGATCCAAATCGTTCATTCTTATCAACTATCCAAATTTGTCTAGATGGTAGAAAATTACACCGATCATACATCGGTTTAATTTCAACATGAAAAAAATACGGATCTCTTACAAGAATGTACGTCTTTCACCCCACGATTGGATCTGCGTAAGCCAATAAGCTGATCAGCTCAAACACCTTAAATTCATTAATCAATATCCGTACAGAAACGAAACCCTAGAATACGAATCAATACGGAATGTGTATCAAATGGAGCAATTCAAGAAGTTAAACAACGAGGAATACATACCAGGTACCTAAATGAGACGGCTATCAAGTTGGTCGATAAAGTTGAATCGGAGAGACACCATGGATAGACCTCCATATTTTTGTGCTTGTACCCCTATTTTCTCACCCCAAATTATTTAACATCCCCAAATTTGGGGTTTCTTTTCACCCAAAAACCCCTGAGTATCTAGGATAATAAAATTCAAAAAAATATACCAGAGACACTGGAAAAGATCGCATGCAATTTCTAATTTCTAAATGGTAGAAGAAGTTAACTATGGTTCGGAGTAGGGTGCAAAAGCATCACGGATTCAGGCCGGGACTACATAATAACAAGACTTGTCGCTTGTCCAATCCCACCCCATGAAGTAACAGGCTTTATTATTTATTCCAAAGCCTAGCCAAATTAAAGTTTCATTTTTCAAGCCGATCCAACTAGCTTGTTTTATCACGCATTTTACCCCAGACATAAATTAGTCGTCCATAGTTGTTGCTACAAATTAGATCTCACAATCATACCAATTATCTATATTACAATATAGAGCGGTTTTACATTTTCTCTCTCTCACAATTGTCCTACGTGGCAGATTGGAGGACTGTGATTGAATTTCAATATAAATTTTGATCCAAGGGTTAATAAAGTTTTCATATCTCCTTTTCAAATTCAAAATCCCATATCAAGAGGTTTCTTTTTACGAGGTTTCTTTTTACGGCTTAGATTGAGAAATTGACACAATCAATTCCTAAAAAAAATTTATATCACTCCACTTTCCAAAAATAATAATAATTAGGAGGATGGAAATCAATTATTTGTTGTTGAAACGTAATAGAAATAAAAAAGCAAACCTAAAGAAGGATGGAATTAAATTAAATAAATAAAAAAACAAACCTTGAGGAGGAGGCTATGGCAGAGATTGAGTTGAGAAGGTTTATTAATCTGTTTGGTTCTGATTACAGAATAGATATTCCCACCAATTAAGAGAGAGTGCTAAAGCCATGCCAAATTTCAATGGCATAGGCCTATCTACCTCTTCTTATTAACCATCGTAATTAAGAATCTCTAATCTAGATTTAACCATGAAACCAAATTCATATATACAACATAGATACATATATACACACACATGGAGAGAGAAGGAAAAATGGCAGATCATTGGTCATCTTCTTCATCATCCTCCATCTACACCCCAAAAATCATAGGAAATCCCAATACTCATAAGAGAAAATGATGAATCAATAGGCTGAACCAATTTCAGGTCTTGGTGATTCTAGAGAGGGAGAAAAAGATAGGAGAGGGGTTTTGTTGTTTTAATCGGATCGGGGTCGGGATATTACCGAATCCGATCCTATTTGTATTCTCAAGAAGGGTCAAGACAATGACTAAAACATATCAAATGAGATTCATTCTAATGACTAAAACATATCAAATTAGATTCATTCTTAGTCCCCATTCTCTAAAGGGATGTGATGAGATGTGTTGGGTGTTTTAATTTGATATTAACCAAGATTATTTCAAAATGCATATTTTGGAAGATGTTAGGGTGGTTGGAAAGAGCAGATCATTATGTGGCGGTTTTATTGGCCTAGATTGTGACCATATTTTGTTGCGAAAATAAGAATACTTTGGCCCTGTTCGTTTGGTAGTTTAGTTTAGTTTTGATGATGTCAAAAGGTGTAATGAGTGGAGAGAGATAGAGAGAGAAATGAGGAAAATGATGATGTCAACAAAACTAAACTAAAACTAAACCTAATAACCGAACATGGCCTTTGTATTTATTGGTTGTTCCACGTTGATGTAGCTTTTTCTTAAATCGAAATACTTGAAATTGATTTGATGGATCCTAATTAAAGCGTCCATAACGAAAAAAATTCTCGAAAAAGTTGGGTTCGTTGTTGGGTTGGTCACAAGGGAAGGCTAATTTAATTTAATTGTGGTCAGAATGTGTTGCATCGTGCATTCAGGCACGAACAATTTCTAGTAGTTATACAAAGACCAAAGAATATATGTATATATATGTTTTTAAATGAGAGGTAATGTGTATATATGGTATTTTTCCTTTGTTCTGTTAACTTGCCATTTTGGTTTTTTGAGTTTTTTTAGTTGATGTATGTGAAGAGAATGACCTGTCTCGAAAAATGTGAAAAGCCCAAAAAGCCAAGTTATTAGTGGAACAAGACCGCCCCGTTCCACTAAGAGAATTTTTGGCAATTTTGGCTTTTCACGCTTCGTGACGCAAGTCATTCTCCTCACATACATCTACCCAAAAAGCAATAAGCCAAAGTTAGTGAAACAATCACAATATCTTTTGGTAGCTTTGTATGTTGCCCATCACAACTAAAATTTTATACAGACGCTTGATTTTAAAGGATATTCCCAAGTTCACCTTACGTAATCGGTTTAAAACTACGGGTGTACATGGTTTGGATTGGACCAATTTTGTAGAAATTCAGAAACCGAATCATATCTAACGGCTTCAAAGAATTGAGAACCATAACCAGACCATTACTCATATAAAACCAATCACACCAAACCATTAGACCGGTTTGGTTTCCAGCTATAAATCATGTTAGCATTAAAAAATTGCCAAAAAAAACATGAATAACATATATTCCACTAGTTCTTTATATATAATAATTGCAACAGTTTCATTAATATTAAAAGTTGAATTTGTACATAAAATTTTTCCAACTTCTTCGTGAAACTACTACCATTAAACCAACCCATAAATAGACGAAGAAGTCCAACAGTAACTAAAACAATGATATGAAAATAGTACTGATAAGAACCAGCAACAACATCAAAAATCTTTCGAAACTTTAGGATTGACAACCCAAAACAGCAACTCAAAGCAGTAATAAATTTCCTTTTTCCATATCGAAATAGTAGGCCGAACTTACTCGAGGATCACATTATTATTGATATAGATGGCAGAGGAGACGCCACGTTAAAACGTAAAAGTGACAAAATTATCGAGAGAGAGAAAGAGAGAGAGAGAGAGAGAGAGAGAGAGAGAGAGAGAGAGAGAGAGAGAGTACGGACTAGTTAGGTTTAAAGTTTAAAAACCATGATTTTTAATTATGAAACCAAGGACCGAACCTATCACGCCCTAAAAATTCAACATAAATAAATAACTATTTTCCATAAAGTTATCTCGATATAGTCCATTTAATAAGTTTCAAGAGATTCATTCATAACATTAAGAGCATTTAAAGATAGTCAAGTCAAATCCGGGTACCCATACCCATGTGGAATACATATCCCAATGTTAAAAGTTATTACATTTTCAAATTGTCAAAAAGTAGAAAAAATGAAGTTACATCTCCCAAGAGATAGTTCATGAGATGCTAGAATAACTTCATCAATGCAAGCTTTTTTTTATGCACACACTTCATGCATTCCACACCATGTTCCACATTGAGTACCTAAAAATGATAGGGTGACCTCACTAGCATAGTAGGAAAATCTCGTTTACTATCACAAAATGCAAGTGAGATGACATGAGCATGGATAAACAGCAAGATACAAGGCTAGTATATAAGAGAGAATACCACCTTATGATCACATGGTTATCAATTGTCGTCAAAGTGTCTACGTTTTAAAAACAAAAACTCTTTCGTCAACGAGAAACCTCTTTAAAACGTTCAAAGTACTCACGCAAGCAAACTATTCCATTTCTTTCATTAATTTCCAAACTCCTTGTAGTTCATAATTCCCAAAATCAACACCATTGGAATTTGGATCCCTTCTCCCGAGTTTCACGGGCCTCGTGTATTTTTACTGAGATTCATGGGCCTTGATACCCATGCCTAGGGACGCACCTAATGGTGGCCCTTGTAACCACAATCCAATTTAAATTCCATTTCCATTCATTTTCTAAAAAACATACAAGTGTCCTTATTCAATTCATCATAATCCATTCCTTAACTAACACCATGTACAACACGTGTCCGACAAGTATTTGTCACACAACCACGAAAGTGTCAAGGCGTTTACCCACATTGTTCTCATGTCATATTGATAATAAACGATCCTAAAGTTCCGTGATTCAAATCAAGCCCCAAGCAAGTTAGGATAAGTTAATGGCAAAAAAGATCCTTAAAGGAAGGTTTTGGTTTTTGAATCGTTTAGATTTTTTTAGAGCGCAAAGGAGATGTGGGAGTCTTCGTATGAAAAATTTAATATTTGGGGTGTAGTTGTCGAAGGGTGTATTTTTTGGTGGCGGTGACACGCCGGTTGGGGGTTCCATATGCACGTTGCCAGGCTTTTATTGTAGTTTGGTTACTTGGTTGTCTCTTGGTCAACCTTCAACCTTTTGGGTCTCGAGAAGCAGATGATAGTCGTTGGTTAGGGTTCCAACTCCGTTGGATTCCTTTTCCTCGTTTGATGTTTTATCTCTTGCTCATTTAATCTTGTATCTTTGATAATTGATTAATAAAATTTGCCGTTCAAAAAAAGTTTTACGACGAAACAATGCATCAGGGAGCTAACAAGGACCAAGAAATGGCTTAACATTGTAAAACAAAACAAGGGGAGTTCACTATCAAAATCGTCCGGACGGTTGGGCCATCCCGTTCGGATGAGATTTCCAGAAAGCTCGGATACACATAGTTTTGACAGATTCCCATGGGTTTCACCTCCAAAACTCAACAATGAGGTCCAACCCAGAATTTCATGGTTTCAATGAGCAAAATACATTAGGAAATGTTATAACATTAGCTAAACAAGAGATCAAACAAAACACACTTAGAAATAGTAGAGAGAAGTCCCTACCTCAAGAGATTAAGCCGAAATGAAGTGTACTTTAAAACCCTAGCTTCCAAACTTGTAATTCTCCCAAGAAAAAGCCTCTAAAACAAATGCAAGCAAGAATCCAAGCACCAATGGCAAGTAGATAATGGATCTATGCAAGGTTCATGAAGATTTGTGGAGAATTTGAGGAGAGAAGTGAAGAAAATGGAGAGAAGAGGGGAAGAGGAAGGGGTCGGCTGCTAGAGAGGGGGTGAGGAAAGTGTTTTCTCTCTGTCTCTCATGTCATATATACTTCCAAACACTTAATCACACCACACACCCCTTAAGTTGTCAATGTGCTACCAACAAGTCCATATTCTCCCATTTCCTCACATTAACCCACAATTTAACCTTTAAAACATTTCCCTACAATTTTCCAAATTTAAATAGAAAAATATTATGTGAATTTCCGGGTCTTTACAGAACTAAAATACCCGGTTCTCATTTTTTTAGAATCAGAACCAATCCATTAAACCATAGAACCAATCCAAATAGATCGAACAAAAATATCTAATTTTTGTCGATTTTCTTGTAAACCTTTAAATTAAAACTGCAACCTGACCCTATGGGCCTCAATACATTTCCCAAAGCCTTAAAAAGACATGCTAAGTTGGGCGGGCTAGTGCATAGATGTGCACCCCTAGTTCGGGAGTGACTTTTGTACACTTTTATAGGACTAGGTATGAAGCCTCGTGCTTTGCACGAAATTAATGCCCGTTAGTGTTTGCCCGTTGATAAAAATTAACGATGTGCATGCTATGTATTTTTTTACTTAATTCAATAGGTTTAGAAATGATATTTACAAATACAATTGGGGACTAAAGAGGGGAAAAATAAAGTCTGGGGGTTTGACAATGACAAAACACAATAAAGTAGTAGGGGTCCAAGCGAAAAATATAAAACAAAAGGGGAAATTTTGTAATTGTGTACAAAAACCAGCAAATGACCAAAATAGCCATGGGGAAATCCTGTAATTACCAAAATCAGAGAAGGCAAGAAAGAAATTGCAGGGGTAAAATCGTCCAAATTGGACCAAAGTGGTAAGCCATGGAATTGGCTATTGCCTGTTATATAGCCCTTGGGAGGGATATGTCAAGGGTTAATTCTTTCCGATAGCAATATTAATTGCTTATTATTTCCCTGAATGGAGGTTACTTATTTGTTTAGTTGTTTGTTCCTTTAATTGGGCTATCAGTTGGCTTTAGTTTGATTATGGGTTTATGCACCGTTTTATTTGCTACCACTTTTAACAAAAGAAGTCTAGGAGTGACCAATTATTACTCAGTGTTTATGATAATTCAAGGTGTGCTTCTGTTTATATGCATCACAAACAAAATTTTAGGTATGCACCAAGTTCCGTTTGAAGTAGACCCGACTTGATAAAACCTAAAATGTTTTTAACTAAAAACATAGGTGGAAGCATACGCCTAATATCGTACAATCCCTTAATTATTCAGTACCTTTAAGTATGCTCTTATTTTTCTATATCATGCAACTATATGGAGCCAACTATAAAAGCATGGATGAGCCCAATTACTTAATGATGAGGTGAACTTGGGAATATTCCTTAAAATCAAACGTCCGTGTAAAATATTAATTGTGATGTGCAACATACATTGAAGCCACCTGTGATGTGCAACATACATTGAAGCCACCAAAAAATATAAGTCTATCAAGTAGGGAGAAATACCATATATACACATTACCTCTCATTTAAAAACATATATATACATATATTCTTTGGTTTTTGTACAACCATAATTGTTTTGATTGTGAGATCTAATTTATAGCAATAATTATGGATGACTAATTTATGTTTGGGGTATTATGCTTTAAAAGAAATTGAGCTAGTTGGATCGGCTTGGAAAATGAAAACTTTAATTAGGCTATGGTTGTTGAGAACATGTGTGAAGGGATAAGTTCCGCATCGGATAAATAGAAAAAAATATTGGACCTTATATACAATTGAGTGGCTCACCACTTACAAGGCTTAGCCTTTTAAGTGAATATGGGTCATTCAATGTATATTGGTCCATGTGATGTGGTGAGTAGTTGGATACTCTCCAACGGATTGGGCTTACGCGCACACGGGAAGAACCTCGGGCAGATCAGACTCCTAACAATGGTTTGGAACAAAAATAAAGCCAGTTACTTAATGGGTTGGGATTGGACAAGCATCAAGTCTTGTTATTATGTAGTATAAGCCTAGCCTGAACCCGTGATGCATTTGCACCCTACTCCGAACAATAGTGAAAAATTAACTGTAGTTAATTTCTTCTACCATATATGTCACGACCCAATTCCATTACAGAGTCACGTGACCGGCCGGTGATAGTGTCACCAAGGCCTCACCCTTTTATCTTCCAAAATAGTCCAAACATAACAAAAAGAGACGGTGGGAGCTTTATTTATAAACAACTCCAGAGCAACTAAGTGTCTAGCTTTACATATCACATTACTCAAAACTCGACTACAGATTTGCAAACATTCTTTATCAACAGCTTGTTACTTACACCGACACTTTTACAGCTACTCAAAGTATGCCCTTGTTATTTACCTTCACAACTTTGCTTTTACTCAACCTGGAAAGAGAAAATAGGATTTTCATAAGCCGAAGCTCGGGTGAGGAACGTATACCCAGGATACAGGTTTGACCATGGAATTATAAATCGACCAGATTAAGATTTTATGCAATAATTTCAATCAATATAGCAAAATAGTAATTACAAGCATTTAGTCCAAGAAGGACTCATTTCTTGGCCCAAGAAGTAGGACCCATTTCATTTCACATGCTCATCTCAATACAACCATGCGACGGTCCTTTTTATTTGCCAGTCGATTGAGGAGCGACCCCATTAGAGGAGTGGTATGATATCAATACCCGGTGGTGCCTGGCTGCACCTCCAACCTTATTTCATCAATCACACACTAGACCATTTAACGTCCCCTAGTGATCGGGACACGGGGACACGTCCGGATGGGTCGTATCAACATAAGCATGTATAATCAACACAAATTCAGATTTTCAAACAACCAGCCATGGCCCAGTTCCAAGTATAAAATCAACACAAATATTTTCGAAAAATAGGAGCACATGTTGAAAATACATATTACGCTCTTTCCAGCTTTTCAATCAAAACATTTATTCAAAACATTTCACAAAAGCAAGTAACCAAGGTATACACAACTCATCGAAAAGTCGTGTCTAGCTTCCTGTGAAATAAATTACTCTGAAGGGCTTGCACCTAAATACAACAAATTTTAACGATTACTCCACCATCACTACTGGTGTGAATGCAACTTAAACTGAGCTGGTATTTCGATTTCGCAACTGTTCGGCTTTGGTTCCTACAATTCTTAATACTGGCTATAGCTAGTAATTTAGGAGTTGTTTCCCTTCGGGGCTCGGGGTCGTTCAGTTATAATTAGAGTACTGGGTCAGGACCTTTACATCACCAGGATAGGGTTCCAATAGGTTAGCGTAATTCCTTGAAACTCTCCATTTTTCTACAGTACTTGCTCCGTTGCTGGCATCACTTGGGTACTTGTAAGCCCAATAGTGGCCGAGCTTCCTTTGGTTTGGCAAGTCCATGTCCAAAACATATACTTTGTCGTGTATCCTATTTTAATGGCACTGTAATTTTCGATATTTCTTTTTAGAGTGTCTGTTTAGGTGTGGAAAGGAATCGTCCAAATATATATTTTTTATTTTTGAGTGCGGTAGTTTTTAGTCAAGACGGATTGATCATCTTGAAGGAAAAAATAGGATGCTACAAGTTTGGCTCGAGTATTTCAAGGTTTTCTGGTAGCAAAACAATCTGTTTGCTTTTGCTGGATATTTGGCTCGAGCAAAACAACCGCCAAAAAGACCCGATTCATCAACTATAAAATCTGAGCGATTAGGTCTTTTATTATAACCACAACAGCCATATTTCAACCCATATACTTTATCTTTCCGAAAAATCACTTTTGGGTGCTAGGGTTCATGAACTTTGAAGATTCGTGAAAGCTATCGAATGCCGTGAGATCAAGATCATCTTCAAAGGGTATCTTTGTTTTGCATCTTGGAGTATAGATACACTATATGTATCATTGAGTGGTAAAAACATCTCCAAGAGGTTTCAAGTGTTAATTCATCATCAACAACAAGTTTGAGAAAAGTCCTTCGGTGGATTCTATGAGGCAAACGGAAGGCTTGTGGATTCAAGGCAGCGGCAGTCAAAGCACTGGGTGTGATGAACGTGGATTCGGCAAGTAGATCTTAGGCTCGATTGTGAAGATTCTAATCGTAGGTAAGATTGCTTGTAACTACACCTTGAGTATAATGTTTTTGATTACTTCCCGTGGTTTTTTACCCATTTAGGGTTTTCCACGTATATCTTCGTGTTCTTCGATTGTTTGCTTTCCGTTGTTTGATTAATTGATTTTTATTAGTGGGCTGCTTTTTACAAAAGATTAAAACATAGTAAATCAATATACCTAGGTAAGCTAGGGTTTTTTCAGTACTAATTTTACATTGCTAGGATTTTAAGAATTCAATGAGAGGCTTAATCATTGGTAATTAGTGACAACAACACCGAGTCCCGATTCTGAAAATAATTGTCAAGGAAAAGGGGTTTTGATTTTTAAAGATAGATGGGTTGTTGGAAATGAAGGGGACAATGAAGAGGGGAAGACCTTGCGGTGTTTAGTAAGGATAGCTCGAGCTGATTTCTAGAATTGCTGGCAGCCGTGGCCGCCGATTCTGGCATGTCCTGCACGCGTGTGGGTTTACTGTGTAGATATTGCTTATCCCTTAAAATTCTAGCTTATATATAGGACTAGCTTCATATAAATTAGAGTGTGAGAGAGATTACCGTGAAAGTGGAGGAGAATTTCCGGCGAGACCGATTGGGATGGAAGTGGCAGTCGAGTGGTCTTCGGCTTACTCTTTCCTCTCCTTCTCTCTCTCTTTTCTTCCTTTCTTAGGAGCATCCTTATCGGGCGACCTGAAAAAAATACCAAATTTAACCTCAAAAACACATTTTATAAATTAGCAAGTCATTTTTCCAAAAACTCACAAAATCGGACTCTCTATTCTAACTTCATTATACTCCTATTAAACTATTCTTTCTTTCTACTCCTACTCCCCGAAAGTAATAATTAAAAAAATGAACAGTGCGTGAAAAGTACATGAACAGTGTCTGAATAGTGCCTTGGTGTGTGAACAGTGCCGCACCAAAATTGATGCGGTACCGTAGCAAAGTTAAAAGTTTAACAAATTTGATCAACCATTTGGTGAGCCTGATTTTGACCTTATTTTGAGGGTTTGGCTCTCTACTTTTAGCCAAAAGCTTGTTTAGGTAGCCACATATTGATGCTCTTACCCCGTTCCACTAACTCAAAAAGCCAAAAATCAGCTTATTGCGGTTTTCGAGACATGTCATTCTCTCACAATACATCATATAAAAACCACAAAAAGCCAACGCGTATATCGAGCTCTCACATAAAAAAACTAAAAAACCAAGTTAGTGGCACATCCCCTTACTAAATAAGGGAGGATGCTACACGTACAAATCCAAAATGCACAGAAAACGCACAGATCGGGCTCGGGGACCCACGTTTTGGTCCCACACAAGTGATCCGAACCGTTCATTATTCTTAGAACATTTTTCCGAGGGGGGGCATCAATAATCAACTCAATCAGACGGATAGAAGTGATTGAAACCAAAATGTGAATCCCCAAGCCCGATCTATGCATTTTATGTGCCTATGGGTCGGTACCCATAGGTTTTTCCCTAATTAAGTCCAAGTACTATGTATAGTATTGTGGAGGTGATAGCTGATTCATCTACTCCAGGTGTCATTCCTCTTTGAGGAATATGGGCCACGTTACCACCATGACAAATTTTTGCGCGCTTCTCTCAAAATTCTGTCCGGACTTCAAAACTTTCAAAAATTCAACTTAAGCTAATTTAAATATGGAGGTCGTCACCAGTGTCGGATTCCTAAAGAAAATCCCCAAAACTTGGAAAATTATACTGTGCCTTAAATACTGTCTAATCATGTCCGTTTTACGCGAGAGACGCGTGTATTTAACTGTGGTCTTTTTCATCAACCTCATGTGTTATAATATAGGGAGAATGCCCGTAGTGTCACGTTTACCCGTCATAATTATTATTGATCCTAATAACGTGGGTACTTAGGGTCGGGATTTTACAATATAGAAATTAGAAATCGCATGCGATCTTTTCCATTGCCCTCATGTCTTTGGTGTTTTTTTTTAATGTTGTCCTCGATATTCAGAGATTTTTGGGTGAAAACAAACCCCAAATTTGGGAATATTAAAGATTTGGGGTGAGAAAGGAGAGGTACATACAAGCACAAAAATATGGAGGTCTGTCCATGGTGTCTCTCCGATTCAACGTTATCGGCCAACTTCTTAGCCGTCTCATTTAGGTACTTGTCCATGGTGTCTCTCCGATTCAACTTTATCGGCCAACTTCTTAGCCGTCTCATTTAGGTACTTGTATCTACTCGTCGTTGTTTAACTTCCTGAATTGCTCCATTTGATACACATTTTGTTTGGTTGTGATTTTTGTTGTGCTTTGTGCATTCAAGCATGTTGGATCATGATACTCTGTTTATGTTTGATGATTTTTTTTTTTTTCAATTACGTGTTATGCTCTTGTTATCTCAAGAGCATGGTTTCAAATTGCGGTATCGGTCAGTGTAACCGTCGCAGTCGCATATAATGAATATCGAGCATATTGGTCAATGTGTAACGGGAATTAGACACCGCACTTGTAATATTTTTTCGGGAAAATTTAAAAAAAAACCCTGAACTTTGCACTCAATGTCTCAAAACCCCCTGAACTTAATGAAACTTCAAATTACCCCCCAAACTTTCACTCCGTTAATCAATTTACCCCCCACCATCTACTTCTGTCAAATGGGTAACGGAAATCGCTGATGTGGAGTTGGATGGCCGTTAACCTGTCTACCACTGTGTTTTCGTCACTTTACAGACCAAATCTCGACGATCCGAACCGTTAGATGTGTTTAAAACGTGTTTTTAAGGTCCACCGTGAGGATTTGTTAAAAAAAACACTCGGAAGGGGTTGATCGGAGTAGTTTTTGCTAAAAATGCTTTAGCAAAAATTGCTCCGATCAACCCCTTCCGAGTGTTTTTTTTATACAAATCCTTGCGTTGGTCCTTAAAAACACGTTTTAAACACATCTAACGGTTCGGATCGTTGAGATTTGATCCAGAACCATGAGGTCCGGATTTTATTCCAGTCCGGACTGGAAGTGCACTGTATAAAAAATTATCCGGATTTTT